>KN490508.1:10994-35491 GCA_000787155.1 Scartelaos histophorus
TGTGGGGAGGGTGTGGCAGCCACGGGGAGAAGGCAGAGATGATGGCACCCCACACGCACTGGCACACGCCAGCCTCTGTCACGATGCGAGCGCGTTACACCGACGTAGACCCGTGGACTTGAACCAGACCAGAGCGTAACCAGTCAAAGATAAAACGCTCAATGAGGCGCCTGTTCCCAGTGGCTGATGGAGTGGACAGGCTGTAATGGGGTCATATGTCCGCTGGCCTAATGCCAGCGCATTGATTTATGACCAGAATTATAACATGTAGCATCAAGTTGGCCTGAAAATTCAGGTTTGTGAGTTTTCAAATACAAGAACCTATACAGTCCTATTATTTTATAGCAATGTTCCTCCCAGTGCGTCTCTCTCATAATATACATGTCATGTCTGTTTTAATTGTTGTCACCCGTATTCAAGAGTAATTATGGCTGAGATTTTTTTTTCAGACTAAAATGTTTGTATATTGTTTCATGATAAATAAAATATTAAAATATAAGCCCTAAATGTATTTGTAGTACTAATCATTTATCACGGCCTATATTGCTATATTTTGGGCATTAGTTGAAGAAAGTAACTGAAATTTTCTGTTTTTCTTGTCGGAGATTTTTTTCACTCAATCTTTATTTCTCCGTTTTCTTTACATTTTTGTGTGAGTAAGCGGAAGAGGCGTGGCTTCTCTTCTGGACTCTCAACTTCTGCTTCTTCCAAAGTTCACTATGGGTACGTGGTAGCGCACCCAGGCTCTCTGGTTTGGGACTTTTTGAGCGTTCATCCTAAAGTTGACAAACGCAGCGGGACCATGTTTCCTTTCAAGGCGGAGCGCTCAGCGCAGAGACTCGGAGGCGCACGGAGCGGAGCGCCCGGAACCCTCCGGGTCACCATGAACTCGGTGTCGGTGCGCCGCAACTCCGCCGTGCTGCCGTCCGTACTTACTTTCCTGGTGATTGTGGCATCAGGAGGCCTGCTCATGATGATCGAGAAGGGCATGTTGAACACCGTGGAGGCGCCGGGACCGCGGGCCATGGGCAGGAGGGTCCCCACGGCCGAGGAAATGGGAAACAATCACGGATACGAAGACGTGGATTTCCAGGTAGGATCTCCAAAAACACCCGAGCAGCACAGTGTTAGTGAAGTGACTTAAGTAAACATGATTATTAATAGTGAGTTAAATCTCACTAAAATGCACCAATAGAAGTAGCGGAACAATGAAACTTTAACGCGCAATGCGTAATATACGTCACCTTTGATTTATGCGGTGACGCTCTAGTTTCTTCTTACAGACTGTAACAAGACTGTAAGACTTGTTACAGACCAACGAGACTGTAAGACTTGTTACAGACCAACGAGACTGTAAGACTTGTTAGAGACCAACAAGACTGTAAGACTTGTTACAGACTGTAACAAAACTGTAAGACTTGTAACTATTGCCAAATGAGTTGGAGAGGTTAACAACAAAATGATACATAATTATGATACAAACACGTACAGAGATGTTAGTATAGATGTTATAGTTATAGTATACCGTTGTTACTCGGTACATTTGCTTGATAAATAGAATTTCTTCTGGGATTCATGGATAATTATCACGTTTACATTGTTTACATTACACTATTATCATTCACCATGTGTCATTTTTGTACATGTACAAAATAAAATTGTACAAAGTTGAGCGTACTAGTACAGATAAATTATAGTTTTTTATAGTAGGTTAGGTTTAGTATTTGTCATCACTTGCAGTGATTGCATGATTAGTTCAGTATAGCTCTGTGGCTCATTACATCATAGAAGATGGATTAAAACTTTAACACTTAACACCATATTATGTTTTAGACTGGAGTCCATATTTTGGTTACTCTTTCCATCTTATGTTTAGATTGTTCCGGCTTGACAATTTACTTGCTGCTTAGCTTACTGTCCAGTCCAAACAACAAAACCTTTAGGTCAAAACTGTTATTAAGTTATTTGTCTTAATGATTTTTGCCAATTTTTTTTTAGTTAACTGTAATTTGTGTTTGTGTATGAAGGTTTCTCAGGACATCCGGAACCGGACTATCAAGGCCATGTGCAGTCAGAGGAACATGCCTCATGATATTTGGTCCCTTCAGCCAACACAGAGACGGACGTTGCTCCAACACATTTTAGTTAATGACAAATACGGCTTTCTCTACTGCTATGTGCCCAAAGTCGCCTGCTCCAATTGGAAAAGAGTTCTGAAGGTTTTGAGCGGAGCCTTGGAAAACGTCAAAGTCAATATTAAGATGAACCACAAAAGTGATCTTGTATTTCTGGCATCCATGAAACCAGACGAAATAAAGTACAGACTTAAGCACTACTTCAAGTTCATGTTTGTGCGGGAACCAATGGCACGTCTACTTTCTGCATACAGGAACAAATTTGGTGAGATTGAGTCTTATCAGAAAAAATATGGCGTTGAAATTATAAAAAGATACAGAAAAGGATACATCAAGGATTCCAAAATTGCTGGAGACGATGTAACCTTTGATGAATTTGTCCGTTACTTGCTTGATGAAGATATTGAGCGAATGAACGAGCATTGGATGCCCATGTACAACTTGTGTCAGCCCTGTGTAGTGCCATATGACTTCATTGGCTCCTATGAGAACCTTGAACGGGATGCTGAGTATGTGCTTCAGCAAATCAAAGCACCCCCGACTGTCCGTTTTCCAGAAAGGCAGGCATGGTACAAGCCGATCACAGCAGAAACATTACATTATTATCTATGCAGCCTGCCGCAAAGACTACTAAAAGAACTCCTGCCTAAGTATATTCTAGACTTTTCACTTTTTGCATATCCACTTCCCAATATTACCACTGAATACTGTCGACATTAGCTACAGTGTTTTATAGTTACAAACACTCTTATATAATAAATATGTATATGGTTGAAAATCCTATTTATTTTGGTAAGGATTTGCTTTATAATGGTGATTTTTGAGTGGTTATTGCTTTAGCCTCCCAGCGAGATGGTCAAACTCCACAAGTGTTTAATGAGTGGTCAATGTAGCTACTGATATAAATGGACTTTTCAGTGTTATGCTATGCAGTCTATAGTTGTACCTGTACAGCAAAGTTACAATTTAGTCCTGCATTACTGGGGAGCAAGTCACTTTTTGTTGTTACATATCCAGGTTAATGATGGAACCTGCAGGAAAACCACTTGAGAAAACAAATGTCTTTTCACATTTCCATGCACTGTTACCTAGTATCTGACTGACTGTACATTTTTGTGGTATTATTTTTGTATGTGATTCAGCAGGTTTTTAATGCAAGAATGGCTGCTGGAGTTTAGCTTGCTGGCTGAACAGATACACTTTTCACTGTGTTGAAAACTTCTATGGGTCTCTTATCATTCCAAAAACCTTCGATATTTTAATAAAATCAAATATTTCTAAATGGTGCATTGATTGACAAAGTGCTGAATTAAGTGTCTATTTGTGTTATGTTATGGCTCTGTGGTAGAGTCCTCCATGTGGATATATTTACATTTTTCTTTGTGATGGGCAGGGGTTGCTTTTTCAGTTTGAATTCAGTTAAGCAAAGATTTCCCTTGATAAGCTGCGTTTAGCATAGATTGATAGTAGATATTGTTTAGACACAATTTAGTGCTAATTCATCTCTGGAGTTTAGTCTATGTATAGTAACTAGCAACAGTGCTTTGTTATAACTGTTAATATGTATTATTCTGTAATATTAATTTTGTGTGACTAAAGAAGTCATCAGGAAAGTCAAACATTTGCTAAGGCCATGGAAGTTATAAAAAGATTTCAGCCACAATTTTATTTTAGGTGTGTTTAATGGAATGACCCACCTCCTAATTCTACGGTAAAATATCAAAGAGCTCAAATTCTGTGTGGAATTAAAAAGACCAAAATGACATCTCTTTATGCTGAGAATAATTTAATAACTTAAACATTTACAAATAAAAACATAAAAACATCATAGTCAGAGTGGCATAATATAGCTCCTACATTTTAGCTGTTGTCAGTAGCAACAAATTTAAATTAAAAAAAAAGTCCTTCAAATACAACAAAAAATATTGACTTCATATTTATTATTTTTTCAGAGGTCCCACATTGGCACTGAGGATTGATTTAGGGACTCATGGCTCACTTACACATTATGTCAGAGTTGGGCAGTATGTTTGAGACTAGATGGGACATAATGCAGAAAAACCTATAGTGACAGTAGGTAAAAAGGGTTGGTAGTTTGGAAACTCACTCAATGGCTCCACAGTTACTCCTTAAAGCTCACACTTCTGAAATGAAAATGTAAACAGCTGTTAGAAGCTAAATAATAACAGCCACATGCAGTAGTTTAGGTATAAAAAGGGCCGTAAATACAAAACAACTAAATACATAAATGTGTCTGTCTTGTCAAGTGCCCAAAAATCTCTATGAATCACTATAGAGTTCCCGATAGTTACTCACCACATCACAGCAAAATACTGGTTATATTTTTGTACATTACTGAAGGGCTTTCTAAGTCTGACATTAGAATGATGCTCACTTGTCTGCGGCCTTGAATTCACTGGACCTGTCCCTAGTTGACTCCAGACTCCGATCCTGAGTCTGGTCCTGAGTCCGGTCCCGAGTCCGGTCCAAACTTCGCAGGATGGAGCGCTCCGGAGAGGAATGTGATGCAGAAGAGAAATTATGAGGTGACAGACTCCTCAGGGATGAGAATGACAAACCCTGTTTCCTCATCTCCTGGACAGCTCTCTCTCTGAGGAATAATAAACAGGCAATGCAATGTTACTTTGTTTTTGTTTTTAGAATGGTCTATTAAAAGCAAGAAATACTATAACCAGGATATTAAGTTAAGATATTAAGTCAATTTGTTGTGATGGTACTAATATATGCCAAAATTTGTTCTTCTCATATTCTTGCAGATGCTCCATTAAAAAACATACAAGATAAAAGATTGTGATTCTCAACTTAAATTCATCTAAACTATATCATGCATTATGCACCAGAAGTTATGAAACTTTAGTTCAGTCTATAAATCATCAATTTCTTCAACTTTCAAACATGTGGTTCCTGTTAAAGCACCCATTTTTCTCACCTTTCAAAGCGTTCACTGGTCAGCTGTCTTTTTAACACGTCCATCTCCGTCTGCAGCTGAGAAACTTTACTGCGCAGTTGAGACACTTCTCGGGCATGTTCAGCACTGAGAAATAGGAATACATATACATTAAAATAAATTTAAAATATTGTACAAAAATCAAACATATCTGATGAAATTACTTTTTGCTGTCAGCGAGAGTGAGCCTGTCTCGTAGTATTTTCAGCTCTGACTCCTTCTCACTGGCTGTGAGGTGCGTCTGAAACTCCTTTTGGCGGTTGGTGGAAAGCAGAGTCTCCAGATTACGAACAGTTAATCTCTCACTGGCCAGTTGCTTCTTGAGGAGTTCAACTTCTGATCGAACGTCCTCCAGCTCCCCTGTTATCTTCAAAGACAGATAATGCATACCATTTTTATACTGATTGTAAATATTAATAATAATAATTCTTAAAGCTTTTACATGACCCAAAATATATTAAATACATTTATTAGGAAGAATATTTTTATGCTTGATCAGTCTATAGATAATTAATCACATTGTTATTAAAACAATTACATGTTGCTTTAGTTTAGCTGCTGCTATCTCAAAGTTGTATGGTTTTATGGTTTCATGGGGTCTCACCCTTTCCAGATCCATGCTCTTGTTGGCAAGGTGTCGTGCAGTGATTTCTTTCCCCGAGTCTAATTTAACACAGAGCTCCCGGACAGAAGCCAGATCGGACAAGAGAGATGCCTTCTCCTCTTGGGTCTTGTGCAATTCCTGCTCCAGACGGGACATCCCACAAACCAGGGAAGACACCTGCCCCTCGTATGCCTGTATAGCCTGCATGTGCTGCAATGAACAGGAAGGCGTTATAAAATCATTGCTTAAGAAGGTCTATAAACCAAATTTAAGAATCATCAGGGTTAATGAGGAAAAACACGTACATTTACTGTAACAAAGTAATTTGGCATAGTATCAATCATTTAGCATAATGTGCAATCACATTACAAGTTATAGCTTTCTGTTTTCCCAATTAGTCTGACAGTACAATAATCACCATTGTACTGCACTATGTTGTCACAAAATTATTTAAATGTATTGACCTGTTTAATTTCCCTCTCCTGGTTGTCAACAGTCTCTCTCAAATGTCTTCGCTCTGTGTCGGTGGACAGCAGCTCCAGTTTGATGGTGTTGTTGATGCCCTCTGACTGCTGAAGTTTCTGCTCCCGCTCCTCCACCTCTGTATGGGCCATTCTGAAACGCTCCAGGAGGTCTCTGTTCTCCTGCTCCTGTGGATTATAACAAGAACCTCAGTCATAAATGTAAATGTTGATCTTGAAATGTTTAGAAAAGAAGCTTTTTACCTTAGCAGCCATCACTTTTTCTATTCTGGCAACTTCAGTAATGTATGAGTGAACTCTCATCTTAAGCTCGTCTTTCTCATGTAATGCTTCTTCCATCTCTGCATGCACCGCCTAACTCATCACAAAATAAATTCTTTAGTTATATTATCATCTCGTAAATGTGATCTACGCTTCTCCTTCAATGATTCAGTATATGTAGTACAAGAGACATACCTGGTTTTCTCTAGTCATTGTGGCGAGGTCGTCCTGCAGTCTCCTGTTCTCTCGGATAGTGATTTCTCTGTTTCTTTCTAGTCCAGTCACTTCTTCTTGACAAGAGTCCAACTGTTTCCTCAGACTAATCACCTCTTTGTTACGGCTGTTCAGAGCCCCCTGAAGCTGACTGTAAACAGCATTAGGAAATGTGGTTTGGCATCAAAACAATCAACAAAATTCAACAAAAGCTTCAAGTTTATTTGATGTAGCTGACCTAGATCACATAAGTCAAGAAGAGGCATCATTAATACTTACGCCAGTGAGTTGTCCATGTTAATAACTGTGAGTCTCACTTCTTCAATGGTCCTCTCCTGTCAAAAAACACAGATCTTCAAATAACAATAACTTTTGAAGACTTTTGAACATTTCAGAACAACTGAGAAATGGGGAATATTTAAGTAGCAGTTGCTACCTTCTTGTTGAGCTCGTCTTGCAGAGTGACCAGCTTCTCTGTACTCAGGTCCACCTCATCCTGCAGAGCATCCTTCTCTCTGTCCAGCGCTGAGATGGACTTCTGCAGCAGAGACACTTCCTCTTTGTGCCTGAAGCTCTGCTGTGTCAACTCAACTAACAAAACAATAAAGGGTTACAGCAAAAATACACAAGATACTGCTCTACTAATTAAAAAAGTGAACAAAAACATACAGATAATGTGTGTAGTCAGATATTTTGAACAGTGTAAGGTCATCTACTGAAAGAAAAAAAGTAAACATTTGAAATACTGACCCATTCTCTGCTCCATCTTGTCAATCTGCTCTTGCGCAGCATGGAGCTCATTCACCTTCACAGTGAGTCTGTGTTGTGCGTCAGACAGAGACCTCTCCATTTGCTCCTGCAATAATCTGTACAAAAGAATAAGACAGAACTTTATTGAGCTCTCTGTGACAGGAGCATACAATAACATGGACGGCTATATTGTAATTTGCAAACATGATTATAATAATCATGCTGGCAAAATAAAGACTGCTACTTCACCACAAACCTCAAATTATAAGCCAGCCAGATCATCTTCTGTCCATGATAAAGATATTTATGAAGGCTCTCTCTCACTAAACACACTAGTTTGTTGAATGTAGCTTATTTTAATTATATTTTGTTTTAATATGGCCACAACAAGAATGAAAACACAGTGTTCATGTCTTGTGACAGGGAATAACAGTGTTTGTTTGACCCAAAACTAAGTATCTATGCTGGCATTGCAGTATAGATCCGATACCAATACTGTGCTCATTGCTATTGTTAAGTGTAATCAAACCATTCAAAATATTTTTTGTCAACATTTGTCACTTTAAATCTACCTAATCATATGCAGCTATAGTACGTGATAAGCAATGCCACTGATTTAAGGTGATCTGCTCTGTAGTTTTGGTCTGTACCCTACAGTGATTAAAAATTACTACATGAGGCAAAGTGACCTACTGTCCTGGTTTTCTGAGCCTCTAAACCCAGGAGAGAAAACATCACTTTGAATATGACCTTATTTTTGATTATGTGTGTCAGTGTGTCTCTATCCAAACGTGAGTCTTTTGAGGGACTCTACTCACTATTTAAAAACTTTATCTCGTTGAACATTACAGTAGAGTGTATGGGAGACTCATGGGAAACTCAAGATACCAATGTTGTTTTGCATGGCAAAGAGACATAATACATTTTTGATTTAGATAAAATAACTATTATTTTGTAAGCAAGAAACTCTACAGTAATGAATGCCTACTGTCTTTTTTGGCCCTTTCAGAGAACTAGAGCTATCCTCCATACCTCAGGGCACTAGCCTCTGCCTTTTGTTGAACCGTCTCCTCTGTGTTCTGGGCCAGAGCTGCACAGCGAGTCTTCAGCTCCTCCTCCACAGCCTCTCTGTTCTCCTTCAACAGACACACCTGGGCACGCAAATCCAGTCTCTCACGCTCCAACTGTGGCAACATGGAGGAATAGCATACAACTTTATAGACAGATAAATAGATACTTATAGATATAGATATAATTCCAATATACCGGTAATTACAATTTTAACAGAATTCTCAAGGTTGACTATCTTCTTTGCATCCTCTTGTCTGTTATTGAGAGCAGAGGACTGAGCAACCTGAATGTAAAATATTTATAATTAATTGTGTAATAATTATCTGAGTAATAGTATTCAAAAGTCTGTACCCACCTCTAATTTGTCCTGTAGCAAGTCTCTCTCAGAGGTCAACTGTAGAATTTTGAGTTCAGCTTCTTTCATCTCATCCAGTTTTAAAATGCCAAGTGAATCTCTCCTTTTAGATACCTTCAAATCTTCTTGTGCCTAAAAAAAGTTACCAATGTCCTGGTGTTTAGTTATAATGTATAACTCACTGGAGTGGATATTTTAAACATTAGTAGCAAATTAATCTTTTCACAAGATAGAAATTGTCACTATCTTTTTGTTTTTAATGGTCATTTAACACATGTATTTTTCTTCACATTCCCCTTTGATCATAAACTTTTAAAGAATACACTAGCTAAACCAGCTAAAAATATCTTCCAGCAGCAGGCTAGTGTTAAACCATGGTTATAGAGCTACAATACAATATTTTGTGACAGTGACCTAGATAAGTTTAAAACTGCTGACCTGTTTTAGTAAGACTTTCAGTTTATCCCTCTCACTGGTCAGGGTTTTCACATTGTTTTGAATATCCTCCATGTGTTTCTCGAAGTCCAAAAGAACATTTCTCAGCTCGTCTCTCTCCTGAACCAGTCTGTGAATTTCACCCTCTGTGGCTCCTCTCTGCAGGAAATATTCACTGTGTTTAAAACTATTGTGAAGGTTAAGAGTGGGATGTAGTGCAAAAAGATGTCTCAGTTTTACTTTGGGACTTCTGCCCCTTACGGGACTACGGCTAGGGCTTGTGTCACTTCTGGATCTCTTGTATCTCTCAGCTTCTTGTCGATAATAATCTCGCTCTTCTTCTAGACTTTTAACAAAAGCATCAAGTCGTGACGGAGAGTGCTCCCTTCCACACACGCCATATTTGGTCCGCATGGCCTCCAACTCCAACACCAGGTTTTTATCTATAGTAAGTACACAAATTCAGACAAGACAAGAGTTTGCATGTTAATACACTTCACTTCTATGTATATTATGTAATGTTAAAATGTAAACTGTTGTTCACCAGATGCCAGAGTTTTCTCCAGTTTTCCTTGCAGTCTTATCTTTTCTTCTTCTAGGAAGTTTATGAGACCTTCCATTTTTACATTTTGTTCCTTTAGATCAGCCATCTCATCTCTGAGGCGGTCTTTCTCAAAGTCTGTCTCAGACTGATCCTACATCATCAAACCAAAAAGGAAGTATAATGACTAAACGCTTTTAGCAAACCACATTAGTAAAAATAATAACAGAAGCTTAGGGCTTACTCTCCTGAGCTTTGTGATTATATCCTCTAAATCTCCAATAATTTTCTGTTGTCTCTGGATTTCTTCCTGTGAACAATAAAACAAAAAATGAACAATGGCATACTGCATTGCTATGTAAATGCAGTACTCTTGTGATTACTTATTATACTGACAATTATCATCTTGTTTTCATAATAGACTTATCACTTCCTCATTCTATGTTCAACAAAATATCTAAAATAAAATATACTTTGTCATACTTTGCTTTCTAGAAGCTCCTGGTCAGCGGTCTCTAACACTCGGTCTTTGTCCATTTCCAGCTTCTTGGCGAGGTCATCGATGTTTGTCAGCTCTTCACACAGCTCCAGGTTTTTCAGAGACAGATTGGCGACTTCACTGGAAGCATGTTTCTTCCTCTGCTCCAGTCCTTGAATTTTCTGCTGCAGTGTCCTATTGGTCTCTTGAAGATACTCAATCTGTGTGAGTCCCAAAAACATATGTAAAAAATGACACTCATAAAGAAACCTATTTCTATTATGAAAAAAGAAAAGCAAGCAAGTCTACTACCTGCATCAGCTGATAAGAAGCTTGTTCTTTCTTACCTGCAGGTTGAGGTGTGCGATCATCTTTTCATTGCTGACATTTTGTGCTTCAAGAGAAATAACATCATGAGGTCGTCCCCCATGAAGCATGTGATTTAAACGGTCAATCTCTTTATCCCTCTCCTCCACCTATTAAAGGCAAGTATTTGTATTGTAAAATTCATTCAAAGTGCTTTACAGAATAAAAAAATACATAAACAACATCAACAATAAAAACATAAATAATAATAATACAATTTACATAAAAGAAAGGAGTGCACCTATCAGTCATATTCAGTTCCCTAAAGAATCAGCTAAATAATATGGCCTCAGCAACAGATCTAAATTTACCACAGGGTTATACAAAGTGTTACAATATCAGAAATTACACACAAGCCATTAGACATGATTGTAATGATTATTTTGATAAGCAAATAACATTTTCTAATATAGTCACTTGTGGACTGCAGATATCTCTTACTTGAATGTTGAGGTGTTTTATCGTCTCATGGCAATTCTCCAGCTCTAGTTTAAGTTTTATTATGTCTCCTTGAAGCTCGTGAATTCTATTAAAACATTAATTTACAATAATAAAACATAGGATATAAATATTTTTTATCACAACAGGCTTATAATTTGCAAACCTTTCATCTGCCAAAAGCAACATGTCAGCTACATAAGGATCATCAGGCTGCTGCACAGGATATGAAGTTGATGAAGAGGGAGGAATCAAATCATCTATTTGCATTCTCTGACGCCTGAAGGGAATACTGTGTTTTTTGCCACCTGGATGAATAATAAAACCATTATATGATCTCATCTGGATCACAAACTATAACAAAACATAACTGGTATGTGTCAATGTACCTGGGGTTTGCACCACTGCTTGCATGTTCTTCTCCTGCAGCTGCTGGATACGTTCTCCTTTAGCTTTACTGTCCTTTTCGAGGCAACGGACTTTGTGCACATACTGGTTATTTAAAAACTTCAAGTCAGTGGTCTCATGGTCCAATTTTCTGACATGTGTCTTAAGCTCTGTAATGGAAATGCATTTATATTTTTATCGTTGTGTGTAAAAACTATTTCTAAGCTGACAGCATACCACTGATGACACGATCCTTGTCCTCCTTCATCTTCAGTAGATCTAGGTGGAGCTCATTATTCTCTCTGACCAATCGGGCATTTTCCGTCTTGTAAGGTTCAAGTAAAGCATCAAAGTTTTTGCTTTCCTTCTCAGTCTTTCCAGCAGAAAGCTTGGCACTGCGCAAACTCTCAGTGGTATGGACCAGATCACTAGCAACGATAAAGCCATTTGCATTGATCAGAGGATGTATTAACTAAAATGATGACTGACAAAACAAGAGTGTAGAGGGATTCTGTTATAGCTAGATAGATGCTCACCTGAAAAGCTTCTCCACCAGGGGAAGTGATTCAATACCGAGTGGTTGTCTGTACCCCAGCTGGTCCAGACGCTTTCTCAAGTTGACAAACTTTCTCTCAGCGCTGCTGTTCATGGCTGTTTTTTTGCTGTGGCTTCTGCCACTGCAAAAAATGTTAAGGGCTTTTTAGTTAGCTGTCTACCCTGCAGCTAAAAAGCAGCTAAAAGTTTATCAAGTTAGCGTTAATGTTAGCTCGCGAGATTAGCTTTAGCAGGGCGCAGAGTGTCGACATTAGAGGGAAAACATATATGGGGAACAGTAAGCCAGCATGTTGTATGGTTAGTTTAATAGCTGGTTAGCGTCAGTCGATGTTATTAGCTAGCCTAACCCCGCTGAGTTTACTTTTGCTCACCAGTGATTCTGCGAGGAACTTGACAGCACAAGTCAACAAAGCTTCAAGAAACGTCTTGCTTCGGACAAATACAGCGCACTATGTTTATTTTAGATGTAAACATTGCTCTATAAAATGGGATCATAAATCCTTCCCGTTACTTCGTTTCAGCGGTAAAGTTGTTTGAAAAGAGCGCCGATGCACCGAGTTTGGATTCGTCGCCATGGAAGTGCGTAACTGGTAGTGCGCATGCGCGTATAGGGCACAGTAGTGAACGTTTGTTTACAAATTAAGCGCATGCCGGTGGTGGGTGGAGACAGGAAAGAGGGAAAATTAAATACAGTACTATAAAAAGGTTATAAAAACAGGAGACAAAGTAGATAATAGCAACTGAAGATTTAATATATACATCCATATGGCAAAAGGCATGACTTATATTTTATTTGTGTTTAATCTAACACAAAATTAGCTCCCTTTTAATATATTATAAGCAAACAAACTACACACTCTCTCACTCACTTACTCACTCACTCACACCAAAGAAATGTCATTATATACATAAAGAAGCAGTATAGAATGCTTGTATAATTTCAGCCAGTAACATGTAGTGAATGGAGTCATTGTTATGGAGCATTTAGTGCGATTGGGCAATACTAGAGAAGTACTCCAGCATGTCTTGAATGGTAAACTCCATGGTGATTCCAGAGCCTGGGTAGCATCTGCCTATTAAATCTTCAAAGTGCTTGTACTGTCTGATAAACTCGTCTTGCATGGAGTGCCACACCACCTAGTGGATAAAATCAAGTAATGTAAAACTTTGAAATGTGTAAATGAGGATTTTGAGCATGCAGTTCATTTCTTACTTGAAGCAGGCTTTCTTCCTCACACAGATGTTTGTCAACTTTCCTGTATAGGTTGTCAAGTCCCTTTTTCACTTCTTTGCCAGGATATTCTTTGATAACTTTGCGAAGTTCTTGTTTGTTGAAAGCAAGTTGATAACTCACCTCTTCTTCACGGACACCCTGAGCCACACGTGCTTCCACTCCTTCAAAGAAATGCTACAGAAGACAGATTTAAAATAAAAATACATAATAACTTTATTTGAAATAAAAATACTCTATCTATCTATCTATCTATCTATCTATCTATTTAAAAGGAAAATCAATTTGTCAACTGGACAAAAGTTTATTTGGTCAAATATGTTTCGCAGCTCATCCAAGCTGCTTCTTCAGTTCTGGTCAGAATGCTGGAAGACACAGCCTTGGACAAATTGATTTTCCTTTTGCCATCTATCTCTCGATCTCTCTATCTCTCTATAGATCTATATACTTAGTTTCTTACATTGAGTTTTTCCAGAGGCTGACCCAGGGAGTTGATGACATAAGACTGGAGATGATCTGTGTATTTCTGCTTAGCTTCACGTCTTTCCGCATCCAAACATGAGATCTTAAGACGTGACAGTGTTGAAAAGATGTGATGAAAATTCTCCATCATAACAACATCACGTGGTGTCTTCTGGCTTTCATTGGCCACTTTTTCCACTATTGAGCAAAAAGATCTTTTCAGTAATGTCAATTACACATAAGTAAAGAAAACAATCTTGCAATTACCATTCATAAATACAGCTCTGATAAGTTTGACATAAGCTTTGTCCAGGTCCCCACGGCGTTCAGCGTTACGAAAAATGGTTTCAGCCAACTCTGCAAACTCTTCAAATCCAGTAACAAAAGGCAGGATACCAACTTTGCTTTTCTTTGAAATTTTCACTTCTTCCATCTGTTTTATCTGACCAGACTACAAAGAAAACACAGAGATAAGGGTGTAAGTATTTAGACTTATTAGGCTCGACTTACTGAAGCACTTCATTCTGGCAGCAAATTGCAATCACTGAATCAGGATTTGAGGATTTACAAAGGTCGATGTGTAAAGACTGCAAATTTTGTCATGTTATACTTCACTGCTGTATGTATTATAAACCTCATCATTTACATCAAAATATACTCTACATGAACTTACAATGCATTTATCAAAGTTCCTCTTGACAGTGACCAGCACATTTCCCAATGTCGTGCTGAGATATGAGGCTGGGTCAACATTCTCCGCTGTCCAAACGTGGTGACTCATTTTCACTAACATGTACAGAGAGTTGAAGCTGTCGATCTTGTCACCTAAAGCTATGAGACTGTTCAGCTCTGTCTCTATGCTCTGGAAGATTTTATTCATCATCAGACGTACCATGTCTTTCCTGCAATAAATACATCATGTTGAAATGAATTGTGCAGGGGAGACTAAAATGTTGGTAAAATGTCAAATCCACTACTTACTCAGATGACAAGGAGTGTCTGTGTTCAGTTTGATGAGGCATTCTCATCTGCATGCTTCCATCAGGCTCCTCTGTCTCCGGCTGACAGGAAAACAAATAAAATCAAAGAAAATCCGTACAACTGGATATACGGTCACAGTTAAGAGACAAAACAACCATATTATTTAGGTAGCTTGACTGTGCTGTATTGGTATCTAATATAAGTTTAAGTAAATAAAAAATAACAACAGAGTGGTTGGCAGCTTCTGAGGCTGCCTGGCTCATACGCTGAGCAGTTTTTGAAACTTTTTGGAGCTCTATCATGCTCTCTCTCACTCACTAAACACACAGAGTAGCAATTTATTATTTCATACATTATATTTTTCTTATTCATCACTATTAATCAACCTGATTAGATATATAAGGTATATTACACAAAACATTCAGAGAATACACAAAATAGATTAAAAAAATTTGATAATTTACCTGGGCAAGTGGAGGTATGACTGCTTGGTGCTGTTGCAGTTTAAAGAATTTACTGATAAAGTCCTGTTCAGCAAGACATAATGGTTCCAACTCACTGAGAACCTGCTCAAAAATCTGAAACCAAACAACAGTTGTGTCCATGTTTGAAAGTGACACATAAACAGCTAATTTAGGTAAAGTATTAAGAATATGAACCTTGTCAAATTTGGTCCTGTCAGCCACATCCAAATCTGAGGCTGACATGTTTCCCATATCGAGCAGGGAAGAGGACTGTGAGCGTCTGCTGTTAGAGCCCTGAACAGTAAGTTTGTTCAGACTGGAAGTTGAGCCGGTGAGTTTCCCAGAGCTGCCATGGAGGCCTAGCACAGCACACACAAGGTTCAGTTTGAGAAAGAGGGTCATATTTTACCTGCCAATCACTTATTAAACAATATGGGTGGTTAGACACTAGTGACTTGCCATTTATTATAAAATGGTATCCAAATCAAAATATGCAGCTTTAACTGGTTATATTAGTTTTTGTAACATAAAATTTTACATTTTGGGGATTAAGAGTCCAGCTTCAATAACCAAATTAATAATTATTGATTTCAATATGTAGTACAACTTTGGCTGATCATTCTTATCATGTTTGATAAGCAATAATATAACTGGAGTAGACAGTTAACCCCACAGTACAAGTACAAAACAGTTCTCCGTCAGGACTTTGTGTTGTTTATTGGTGATGAAGACAAATAGCAAAAAAGCACAATAAAGCCATTTATTTAAGTTAAGTCTTTGAGCTTGATACTTACTTTCTGTTTCCGTTTTGAGTGCACTCTCTTTCCGAGGAAGCGTGGCTGCAGCCGGTTAGAAAGGCAGGCATCAAAGACAGAGACATGTTAGGCTCAGAACATGCAGCAATGGGACGGGTGAGAGGTTAGAGATGTTCAGTGGCTTAAGAATGCTAGCACAAACTTTGGAAAACAAAATACACCACTTTGTTTTCAGAAATAAGCTGACACAGGACATATAGTGGATGAGTAACGTAAAGATCCACCTTGTGCCAAACCCAAACATACAAACATAAGCAAAAGCAAATGATGATTTTATGTATAAGGCATAAAAGCATTAAGGCAGATATTCATGTTGGCTTCAACGTGGTATGACACCTTAGAAATACAGTTACACGGTACAGTGTACTCATGCAAAGAAATCATTTTTCATATGCATTTGAGTGAGACAGATTTGCAGAGGTTTCAAGTCTTACCAAACTTGCCCTTTGCCTCCTTGCTTGTTCCTGCCATCTTGATCTTAGCTACTTCGAAGAAATCTTTAATTTCACGTTCATACAGCCGGCTCATGTAATCAACATAGGTCTATAGAATAATAAGAGAGAAAACATGTATATTAGAATTCTTAGAATTTTAGAATATTTCTCTGTACACAAACGTTTTATGGATCTTACATTGACTTAATTAGACAGTGTTTCACAGTGTGGTTGGGGCTTTAAGCTGCATAGCACTAGTTTAGTCCCTATAGTAGGTCTGCAACAATTATTTTAGTCGACAAGTAAAAAGATTACTACATTGCGATTTTTTAAATCATTCCAACCAGTTAAAGTAAACTATGCTAACTGAAGGCTTTTAATAACAGAAAATAGAGAATTTTTTGTGTTGGTCGAGTCCCTGTTCTTTTATACCAGTTAATTTCAATGTTAACCCAACAGAAATAAGTTTTATATTACATTAAATGAGATTATGACCCCTACCCTGGATAGACCGTCATATTTCTCTTTGTGTGTGTTCTTCAGCCACTCCATGAGTTTGGCATAGCGCAGCAGATCTCTGTGCAGGGGGCTATGTTTAGGCAGACTCAACTCTACAGTGTTCTGGGACAGTGTGGAGCTCTGGTCATGGCCCTATAACACAAAATAAAAATTATATTAAAATCAATAAAGTTGATAAATGATTAAGTTTAGAAGTGGATGTCAGGATATACCAAAACAGGAAAATGACTAAATATATCAAATTCAGGTGTATGTCAGTCAAGATAAAAGCTATGAGTTAAAGAACACCACTTGTCAAATATATCACACAGGTATTTCATCTACATTTTTTACAGCCTTGGCAAACTGGCCCCGGTAAACTATCCTATGTGAAATGTTTAAAATGTGTGAATTTTGACTTTTTAAATTAAATTATAGAAACTACATTTGTTAAACCACGATAGGCATACACCTGTATTTTAATTATTTGCCTTAATATACTGGCGTTATATTTTAATCCATTCGTACATGCACACAGCAGTCAGGCAATGAACTGTTAGCATGACAGCCAACCCATGTAATCAATTGTTTAATTGACAAGTAAAAAATATGTTGCGGCCACCTGTGGCTAGGGATTAAAAGCAATTGATGATATTAAAAGAGTCAAAGACATTCGCCAAGCAGACCATGGCCCAAACTCCCTTACATAAAGTAATGTAAGTTAGAATGAAGAATGAGAGGTCATCCAGTGGCAGACATGAGCAAGTACTCACTGGGAGAGACAGACAGGAAGACCTATAGAACTGAGGGATGGTCATTTTGAAGTAACTGAAGTGGTTGAACTAATATAGAAAAAAGAGTGAGAATGACAGAGAAGAGAGGGATGAATTAAGGAACATTAGGTCAGAAAGAGAAGGGACACGGCAGATCAGGACACCACACAGGAAATAGAGCTGCAGCAAACAGGAAGTCTAAACTAGGTTACAGGAAGTCAGTAGGATTTGGAAGCCGTTTTTAGGGAATATTTACACTGCTATCTCCAATCTTAATTACTGTAGCATTTGTAGTTTGTATTTTAAAAAAGCAACCAACAGTTGTTTCTTGGAAAAAAGCAAGCCTGGCAAATGCAACAGCAAGTTAAGCTTTTTTATTGCTTTCACATGCCTCACAAAGCTTTACCTGATGAACAAACACATTGTTGAGGTGATTGGTAAGACGTCGGGCAAAGGTGTCCCTGAGCTCTGCAAACAGATGCTGCTGTTGTTTTACTGCAGACAGCTTGTCATGACCTGGAAAAACATGGACTGTAAATCATATGCTGAAAATTTGAATTAAAAGACAATTTATTTATCATATTATTTCAGTATTTGAATAACATACCTGGACGAAGGGCCACATTCATGCATTGCAGAAGAGCTTCAGAGGCATTGATACAGGCCTCAATCCCTTTAGGAGACGTCAAATCTCCCTCCTGTAACGCCCTTATGTGTCCCTTTGACAAGTCTAGGTAATTCTGAAGAGGTAAATGAGAATTATGTCTATACATCATTAAGTATTTGTTTTATTTGACTTGTTGTCTCAGCCTATCTCAGCCTATTTCATCATGATGGAACTAGTGCCATCATGATGAAATCTGTCATTTACTTTTGCATCCCGTCATATGCTTTGCTTGAAGTAAAATCAACAATTCCTAATTATTAACAGAAATATAGAATTTACCACTAAGAACTGAATCTCATCAAGCAGTTTTCCATTGTTGGTGTTGCTGATTTGAATGAGGCGGTTGCTCTGAGAGATCTGGTCCATTTGGTCCTTCACGCTCTGCAGCATCTCTTCATAGCTGCTCAGTTTCCCCTCAATCGTGTCGACCTCAGTCAGTGCTTCATCTAGAAGCTGCATCAGGATATTAACCTGCTTCTCTGATGCCATAATGGACTGGATGTTGGCCTGGAAGATGGAAGGAGAATGTAGGTCATGATTATGTTGTTAGTAGACAGTTACATACAACATAATGTAACTGTTGCCTTCTTTTCGTCCCATTCCTCTCTTTGACAGCCGTATCAACAGAAGGTTCGGTGTATGTCGTGTATTAGGTTTGTATGACCTCAACTTTCCATAGGCTCAGTTGAAAAGGTCATGTATTTAATTATAGGATCAGCATACCATGGCTTAATTAATGCAGAATTATTACTGCTGAACAGAATTTCTATCCAAATTACAAATATTGCCTTTTTAAGTATGTTTAATAGCCAGCATAATATGTTTAGCGAAAATCAAGCAATCAGTTTTTGCTTTTCTTTGGTTCAAAAACTCTGTAAATCAAGTCTATAAATAATTGGGTCTTGCATGTATACAAATAATAGTAATAGTATCAGTATCATCTAAATCTTCTGCCTGTTTTAAACTATGGGCTTATTATGCAGAAGATTTAGATGATACTGATACTATTATGTATACACATAATTATGTATACACATAAAAGTATCAGTATCATCTAAATCTTCTGCCTGTTTTAAACTACAAGCTTATTATGCAACTGACCCCATCCAGGACTTGTAGCTCCCTAGAAAGTTGCTCTGCAAAAGCCTCAGCATTGGAAATGGCATACTCGCACATCTCCATCATGCTCTCGATGTCCTGCTCCTCGCGGGTGCTGAGTTCCTGGTACTCGTCAAGAGTATCTTCATCACCCCCAGCAACACTCTGGCTTTCTCCACTTGGCACTGATTCTATGAAAAAAAAGTAGTGTTGTCCTAACACGTTCAAATGTTCTTTTCCTTGGTTAACATAAGTATGTGGGACAATCAAGAAAAGGACTTTCAGTTGTATAATGTATTAGCTTGTCTAGGGCTAATTTACTAATTTTAACAGGGATCTAGTGAGGATGCACAGACATGTCAAAAATGAAAATTTATGGATTGGTAAGCAACAATAGACCAAAGCGGGCAAGACCAGGAAGAGGAATTCAACTGTTTACATTTATTATACTATTTAATGCATCATTACAGTTTTAAGCCGTAAAATCTAAATCTATTTGAGGCAAGTTTAAATAAAAAACATGACAAAAATTGGAAATATATGTTTAGAATAAATTTCTCTTAAATGTACTATAACATGAAGTAATTAAGCAGGTAAACAATGCACTACTGCATATCATATAATTATTCATACTTGCAATGTTTTGTTAGATGAACCTTTTGTTACATGACAGGGTGAGTTTAGGTGAATGGATCTTTATAATGTATTTTTCATAATGGGATTTGTTGGCTGAGGCAATGAGGTTACAATGAAGAGGGGGGAGTGAAGTCCTACCAACCTTCCGCTTTAGGAAGTTCTGGCCAGAGAAAGGTCAAGAGAAAAAGTGAGAATAAACAAGAATTTAACACAGAAAGCCATACAACAAACCAGGATTCAAAGAAGAAGCAGAGTGTGTAAGCACAGTATGCATATTAAGTAAAACAACACAAGCAAAAGCAACATAATTAGAGTCTGAGTAGTAACTCAGCTGGGCAAGGCGTGCATTTAAATCACAAATAGTAAATGGGAAATATTTTGCATACCCTCCAAGAGTTGAGGACTGACATTCACAAATTCAAGCTTCTTTCTCAAGTACCGCTGATTCAGTTTCCAAATACAGGAAATAAAGGAGTTTTTCTCAGCCGTGCTACTGGCCACCCACTTGTACACCTTCTCAAAGTGTAGGTCAAACTCAGGGTTTTCCTAATACAATAGGCAAATATAATAGACTGTGAAGATGGGGCATTACAGGTATATTACTGAAAGATAAAATATACAATGTACCTTGCTTGCATCTTTGGCATCTACTTCAGTCAAGTCTCGAAGTTCCCAAGTCAGTTGTCTTTTATAGAAATCCCCTTTGTCGGATTTCTTCACCTTTACTACCTTCACTTGAACTGGTCTCTCCGTAGTGACTAAACAAAACATACTTTTACTATGAAATATTGCACCAATATTCAGAGAGGAATTTGATGTCAGAAACATTTAATGACATTTTACCCGTGGCACACAAAAAGCAGTTCTTCTTCTTCTTCCCAGCTTTGCACACATTAACGATGCCAAGAAGACGCTCATCATTGGGAGTGAAGATGTCCCTCTGGAGAGCATGTTTTATGGCTGTCATGGTGGAGGCTGCTGTCACACGAAAAACAATTATATGAGATCCACATCATCTTATAATGGAGATCTGTCATACTTGTTCACATAAGAGACACAGTGATCGACTTAGTATAGTTAACCTATAGGTATGGCATTTGTAATATTCTCTATACTCTATTCATTTCACGTGGGCCTTTACAAACCGATGCTTGAATGAATATAACTGTCTTCTATCAATTAAGTTTAATAGCTTACATTTACACAAAAATCCTAATATGCCAGCAGAAGTCGTCCGCTGATAACCAAAAACAAAGCTATTTCACTGTTAGCTTATAATGCTAGCTGGCAAGCAAAATGCGCTGATGTTGTACAGACAGTGGTTACAATGGTAACACATTTAATATGGTGATCAATCTGAAATATGAAACGCCCCTAATGCCAACAGACGTGTAAGATAAAAGCAGTTCTCACCTAGTTGAATCGCTAGCAGCCTTTAGCAAAGCAGTTGCAGCGCCACCCTCTAGTTTCCGGGTTGTGTGTGTCATGTGACCACCACAGCCCAGCGCTCTTTGCAGCGTCCAGCCCATAAACTGTTAAAGTATTTCTTTATACAGTCTGTGATCCAGCCTCTGAAGGAGACTCAAACGTGGATGGATTCTTCCAGTTCCTTGATCCATAAAAAGGGATTGGCTGAAGTGAGGCACAGGTATTTTTACTACATAACACAGGTACACAGTTTCTCAATTGCTCAAGATACCAACTTTAATTTTAGTGAATGATGAACTATGTTGTAGTGTAGCCTCCACTGGTTGCACACAGCATTTTAGCCTTTTTTTCTTCTCAAGTTTGTAAGCAATTCTTTTTAACATGCAGATAATTGACCAGGTGGTCTAATCTATTGTGTCAATAAGCTGATAAGACTACATTAACAGCAGGTGGCATTGTTCATCCGTAGAAATATTGTAGGAATCATGGTTAGTGGCAAGTGGCAACAAATGAGAGTAGCTACTCCACTGAAGTATTATATAAAGGCAAGGCCTATATTTTGTCTATTTTTCATAAATGCTCCTTTGTTCAGGAACAGGAATAGAAACAATACTTGGATTTGAATATTGAGAAAAATAAAATCATCACGCCCATTTGCCTAGCAACAACTTGCCCGCCCATGTTCATTTTTATAGGCTTATTGATTTTATTAATTGTATGGTGTATGTTTTTAGCATCAAGCATCCTTCTCAAAACAGTCCTGGATTCTGCGCAGGCTATAAAGAATCTATTAGACTTAATAGTCCCAGTTGAAAACAGCTCTATGCTTGTTATGAGAGCGATGTATTAAAATGGAAATAACACACCAGAAGTTGCTGTAAAGTTTTGATTTTGAAACGTTAAACACAGAGACATCATTAGTTCACCTTGCATTAATGATTATAGGTGAAAATTCCACTGTATGCTCAATTATGTCAAATTATGTTTCACGTTTGTGTTTCATCACTGTTTCCCCTGGTCATGATTCTTTTGCCCTGCGGTTGTTACTGTGTGACACTTTTGTAATGTCAAAATGTTCATAATGTGACACATGAACATTGTTCATAAAGCATGCTCTAGAGAGTTTGATACTGTGAATGTAATATTACAGTTTATTCACAGTAAATTATAAACAGACAATCCTCTGAAATAGGGTGATGGTATTTGTCAGACAGATTCCAGTGCAGTTTGTGTTCTTCTCATCATACAAAAAGCATTGAATGCAGTCCTCCAAATAGGTGGAGAGCAATGGTCAGATCACTATTCAGTTCTGCCCAGATTCGCCTTCTTAGACTCTTCTTTCTCTCAAACGTCGAACCACGACAGAGAAACAACAGTCTGCAAGGCAGCTGGCAGGCAGCTGTTTCCACGTGGTTCTCATTCAACCACTTGCCTGATTGGGTAATAATAAGGGTCTTTCACAGTTCTTTCTCATTCTCTTGTTCTCATCCAATCAAATCACTTTCATTTTCATTCAGTTCAATTCAGTGTATTGTATAAAAGCCGCTTTGCAAAAGAAATCAAATATAGGGGTTTAATATTACTATACATCACCTTCTATTTTGAAGAGCAATTGGAACAGGATCTTAGGAGAAATAGGAGTATTCTAATGTCATTTGTTTAAAAAGACCGTTTTAGCAATAGGTCATACACTAAGGCTCCATCTACTACTGCTATTGTTGCATAGAGGAAGTGCAGGTGAGAAGTGTTCCATATAAATAAACCTGATGATGGCAGACACGGGAGCCCCAGAGTCATAGAGACATGAGCCTAATGAACCAATGCAGCGTCAGGGGACATTGATTACATCTGTCTAATCTCCATTTGACATTCACCCAGCCGATCAGGGCCTGATAGCATTTTCTATTCCTGTTTAGATCTGAAATATTTGAGGTGCTATCTGCTTGGCATTTCAATCTGCCTTTTAATACGCCTAAAGAACACATCAACACTGTGTTATAGAGCTGTAGTTGTGATACAGGATGTCTAAACTTGATGATTTAGTGAGAGGCTATACAGTTTTCTGGAATTTGGGCAGTCATTTTTAATGAATTTCTATTTCCAGTTGGAGTTGACAAAGTAAATTATCTGTCTTTAGGATCCACTGATGAGCACATTTATGAACTCTGTCTTGAAGCATCTTCTTATAAACAAGTGAATGAAAGATTACACATATATACTAAAGTGGACAATGTCTAATTACTTATGTATGTTTGATGTTACATTCATTTGTTATCTATTTTTCTCATTACTTTGGAGATGTGTAATTATCATTTACATTAGTTAGAGTTACTGAATGAAAGCTTGTTATTATTGATATTTTAAAATCTGTAGTAAAAAATGTTTTCTAGTTTGATTGGGATTTGCAGTTGAGCGGCTCTATGGCCAGTCTAACATACTACAGTTTCTGTTGATGTGCCAGTATTGAAGGATATCTTTAGGACAACCTTTTAAGTTCAATTGTTTATAAGGCCAATTTTGTGTTGTTATGCTCTGGTGCATTCATCTGTAAAAATGTTACTGTTGTTTGAGTTTGAGAAGTGAGGTTGTAGAAACTTTCCAGTCCGATCTGTTTTGCCTCAAATATCCTTTGTAATGGCATTTCTTCTGTAAAGAAAATAACAAAATACACAAAGCCAAAAGAGCTTGTTACAGACATAGCCCACTTTAGTAACCTCACGCCAAGGTAATGCCGTCAGATAGCACACCAAGAACAACATGCAGACCGCTCCAACAGTGAGCAGGAGAGCTGCTATTACATGAGCAATGCTGCATATAGAGCTCTCTGCTTGTTAGACCGCGATCATTTGTGCCGTTTGGTTAAAGTAATCATGTCATTTAAAGTGGGTGCGTGGATTTGTTTAGCATCAGCAAGGAAAATGTTGGAAAGATATTTTCTGAGTTTTAGTTTTAAATAAATACAGATCAAACA
>KN490509.1:0-12539 GCA_000787155.1 Scartelaos histophorus
ATAATAATAATAATAATAATCAATCATTAGGTGCCTTTTTAGACACTTAGGGTCGCCTTACAACAACATAAACACATTAAATACTATTAAAACATACAGTTAAAAGCATACAGTTAAAGTGGGGCAGGATTTAATTGATAGATTGTATTTAGTATTTAGTATTGCATTTGGAGTTGTATTTTAATGTATCTGGTATTTAGTATTTATTGTTTGGTATAAAAGCAATACAAGCAGCACTGATAAAGGCTAATGTTATATTGCTTTCCAATCTTATAAACCATATTTCCTGCAGTAATATTTGGTTTTCAAAGGGCTTTTTCTGGTAAGGTCAATAAATATCTGTGTAATCATGCTGTTAAATGAAAGAATACAAGGTACATATACCATATTTTTGCTGCACTTCTATTTTAATGTAAAACGCAGTTTGTGTTCTTTGTTATATACAGTATGTAAAAAGTTGTATTATAATTACTGGTGATATAATCAGACCCAGTTTGTCTGAGATCCCGTTTGCTACAGTCTGTCACCGACTATATGATGGATGTTGTGAATATGTTATAACTTAATGCTTCGTCTCTACTCAGACCATAAACTATGATTGAGACGAAGACTAAAATGTAAAGAGATGTTAGCTTTCCACAGCTAGCCACATTATCCACATTGGGGACACAGCCTGGGCGTAAGGTTCACAACACACAATAGAAAAATGCCAATGATGAACCGAAAAGTGTGCATCATCCCACAGTGTCTCAGCTGCCACAATAACACGAAACATGATGTGAAAATAAAAGCCAAACAAAGGTTTAGGATGAAAGGACTTAGCCCGAGGAGGGAGCACAGCCTCCGCAGCCTCCTGCCCTTTTTACTCACCCACATCTTGGTCAAAGGGGTTTGTCGTGAAGAGAGGCATTGCTGATGTCTAGGCGACTTCTTATTAGTCTATTTCCCACAATTCTTTATTTCATATGACAATAAATCATAGTAACTTCATAAATGCAGCTCGCTGTTAGCTTCTCCTCCAGACACTTCACTCAGCTTCGTCAGACGGCAACAAGCTAAGCATGCTGGGTAATCATAACAATCAATCCCGACTGAAAGCCGCAAATGAGCTGATTTAGAAACCACTAAAAAGGTTCATAATGTAAATACTAATACTTCATACGAGCTTTATTATTAACCTGAATATAGACGCGAAATCACCTTTTCCTTAAAAATAACATGTCATCGTCAGGTGACGGTGGTCACGTGATCAAATGTGGTGACGCTTTAACACTGGAGCATTATGGGACTAGAAGTTTTGTTGCCAAGTCTAATTCTGGACTTGATTTATACAGTAGGCTATTCAACAACAAGCCAAAAGTAATTTGTAAGCCTTTCCTTTGAATTTGTAAATGATTTGGATAAATTGAAAAAATGTATTAATGATATTAACCCTGTCATAGCCAAGTCTGTGAATGGGATTACTCTCAACAAATCTGCTTTTCAAGTAAGTTTAATGCCACACTGTGGAACATTCCAAAAAACTCAAATTGAAGCAGGTGATCAACCTTCCACCAGAAGCTACATAGGCTACATAGTGCATCTTTAAAGTTTAATACCACACATTGCAGCAATGACTAATAACACAAAGATGGGCTTATCAAAATCACATTTTATTATTTAAATAAAGCAAATGTTACACAGCTTTTTAACTATTTTACTGTTTGATCTGTTAGGCTATAGGTGGGTTTGGTTCATATAAAATCATAATATAGGCCTAAATGATTATACAAATGTCTTTTTTTCATTTCATTATGTTAATCAGTCACACACAATCAAACCAATAAGATATTCACAAATTTAGCATAATGGACAATGGCTCACTTATACAGTATTTATATGTTTAAAAATATAGTTACATATAAAGGTTTTAAAGGCAAGAAAATATTGCAGTCATTTAATGATCCATGGGCACTTTCTGAATGCTTAGTTACAGTCACAGTTTCACTTCTGTGTGGTATCAAAAACACAAAATAGCTTTAATAGCAGTATAATTTCATATATTTGCAGAACAGAGTAAAAATGCTTTTATTTGAACACAATTTGTCACTATTTACAGATAAACCTGTACAATATAAGGACTTCACTTGGACTCCAACATTCTTATGTTTTCATGTAAAACGCTTCGTCCCAAAAGCAGGGGGCCGGCCTGTGCTTGTTTAGTCCTTTGCACAACACTGTTGTAAAGTGCCTTTTGACCTGTCAGTGCTGGTCTCCAAGACACTGACTGACTTTATCAGAGTCTTCTAGTCAGTGCTAGAGTTCCTCCTTCATCCATGCTCATGTGGGACTACCACTGCTATAAAACTGGAAAGTCTATACAAAAAAGAGAAAAAAAACTGCATGTCATTCAAAAATATATGAAAACCTTTTTATATGAGGATCACATCGATTCACAATAATTGTCCATATGAAAGATCATGCTTTAGGGATGGGCTAAAATTATATTAATGATGATGATAATTGTGGTCACAATATTAATGTTTATTTTATAATTTAATGCTTTAACTTTACATATTTGGTGTCAGTTAAAGGTATTTCTCTGTACATATACATTTGAACTCTTTATCCCCATCTTTTGACTAAACAGAGTAGAGTGAGTGCAAACCATCAGCGGTGCGTTCGCAGATGAAGCCGATGCGGTCAGTGCAGTAGAAGTCGTTCCATTTGGCCTGGTGAATAAGCCCAGCACAGTCCTCTCCGTCCTCATGTCCATGAGTCCAGTTATCAGGCTGCCCTGGTTTCCAGTTCCTATAGAAGGCAACAAAGAAAGCTTCTTTTACCTCAAATCACCAATGCATGATAAAAATATCATGCTTACACATTTAATATATTGTGAATAATTTCATTGAATCGCATTAACTCACGTGAACTCAGGTAACGTCCCATCCACCCATTTCCATTCATTCTCCTTCTCTCTGTCTGTGAGGCCCAGCCAGAAGTACGTCTTCTCAGCAACAGAGTTTTGAATGTAATGCTACAGAAGAAAGAATGTGACAATCTCATGCTAAACTCATGCTAAAGAGGTTTGAAGTAAAACATTTAACTCTTTATACCTGTTCATTGTTGTCATTGATTATCAGCAAATGTGTTGAAATGTTGGTACAAAACCTGTTGGCCTCATCAAAGTTTAATCTTTGAGCAACAGTGGAAAAATAATAGCAACTGCCTCTCCACTTTTTAAAGTTTACTGGGCAGCCTGGAATAAAATTCAAAATATTTAGAAAAAAGTCAGAAGCAGACATAAATATAGTACAAATGTCACTCACCAGGGACAGCAGTAGGAGCAGGGGTGGGGTGGACCTCCCGGGCCACTGTACTTTCAGGCGGCTCTGTGGCTGCAACAGGTTTCAGCGGTTTAGGGGGTTTAGGGAGCTGTGTGGGCCGAGGCTGTGGAACCTGAGGGGACAGAACTGAGAGTCCAGGTAGACCCGGAGGACCAGGAGGGCCGACAGGGCCGATAGGGCCCACAGGACCCCGCGGACCATCCTGACCTGGGGGTCCTGGGGGTCCTCTGGGCCCTGATTCTCCTGAAGGACCCTGCAGTCCACTGAGCCCATCACGGCCAGGCTGCCCCTGAGGTCCTGGTTCTCCTTTATCACCAGGTATCCCAGGCCTGCCCCCAGGTCCTCTGGACCCTTTGGCTCCAGGGAAACCTCGGACACCTGCTGCACCCTGTGGCCCTACAGCACCTGTGGGACCAGGAGCTCCTCTCTCTCCTTTAGGCCCCACAAGCCCAGTTGCACCTTTGTCTCCTTTGTCACCCTTAGGTCCAGTCTGACCAACAGGGCCCTGTGTACCCCTGTCTCCTTTGGGACCCCTGGGACCAGGAGGACCTGCAGACAGTGGGGGGCACAGTTTACAGCTGAATGTAAATGAGTAAGACGTGCTCAGCTTGTATCATGAGGTTAGTGAGGTCTGACCTTGCAGGATGGTGAAGTTGGTGATGAGTTGTGAGTGTTTGCTGTCCACTAGTTTCATCTCCTCCATGACGTTGGACAGACTAGTCACCTCTTTGTCCAAACGGGACACCAGGTCATCCTGCTGTGCCTTCAGATCTCTACTGTCAGCACGAGCCTCTGTCACGCTGCTGTTCAGAGCCACGATCAGGTCTGTGTGCTTCATCACCGTCTCCGCACATGACCTCATCCCGTTCAGGTCAGAGCTGATGGCCCCCAGCAGCTGAGAGGAAAAGCTCACATTCCCCGTCACACGGTCCATGTCGCTCTCATGACGGTCCAATCGTGCCTCCACTTCGTCAAAACGTGCTGAAGTGCTATTGTCGTGGTCCCTCTGGTGATCCATGAGCTCTCGAAGACTCTGGTCGTGGATCTCTGTGAGGGTCGAGGCGTTCTGTATCTGACTGGCCAAAGTGCTGAGCTGAACCCCCAGGTCGTCCAGCGCCTCCCCGTTGGAGCGCGTCAGGGCGGAGTTATTAGCTGCTAACACCTGCAGGTTTTGAACCTTCTCTTTGAGCCATTCAGTGTCTGAGCGGGCCTGACGAGCGCTCTGCTGCAGACCCTGCAAGAGGAAATGATCATCAGTTGACTAAGTTTGGGTCACTAAAAAGATAACCAGCAAATCAATTATTTTGCTGTGACACAGAAGGTAGAAAATACATTTAACTATTTATTAAATGCTTGAAATAAATGCAATCCATTAACACATTAAGGAAAAAAAAAAGAAAAAGTATGATACTTTTATTATTTGTTAACTCTGCAAAGAAATCTAAGTTGGAATTGTTATAATAATGTTATAATACAGTCAAAATATAAGTTACTGACTGTTAAATTAGGTGTAAATCACTGAAATAATTGATGACTCAGAAAGTGCATACCTGGTAGTCATTCTTGAGTCTCTGCACCGCCTGACCCGCATCCTCCACAGTTTTCTGCAAACTGCTCAGGAGGTTTCTCTGTTGAGTTTGACTGATGTTTAGTGCACTGATGGTGACCTGGCTTTCCCCCTGCACTTTCACCTGCGTCTGTATTTCCGACTGCAGGTAGGCCGTGTCCGTTTGGAGGTTGTCCAACATGGAGCTGTAGGTGGTCAGGGTCTGGTTGACGGAGCGCAGGGAGGCAGAGTTGGAGTCCAAAACTCCCTGTAAAGAGGTGTGTGTGGTCTGCATGTCTCCTCCCGTCAGACGCAGCTCCTCCAGGACGTCACGGTTCTTCGCGGCTCTGAGGGCGATCTCGTCCAGCTTCCTCCTCAAAGCTTCCAAGTCGGATTTAAAAGTCCGGATTTCACTAGTGGCGTTTATTGACTTCTGTCCAGCCTGATTACCTACAACAGACAGACAGACACAGAGCAATGGCAACCCAAATAAGTACAAAGTGACAACTAATACGAAAGTACCATCAGATTTCCAATAAGACTATTTGAATGAATTTGAGCTTAAATTGACTGAGTAATCCTTAATTATTAGTCTGTCTACATCGTCAAAGCTCAAAATGCTCTGTTCCACCTTGTGATGTGCAGCTGTGGTTTTCAAATTAATCTACTACCTTTTACCTTTCGTTTAGTAGTGACTGACAGAAATTATCCAAATGATTCTAGTTGAAGGTTTATGGAGTTTAAAAAAACATAGTGGAACACTTCCTGACATCACAAGGTGGAAGAGCTCTGCCAAAATGTGCAGGATTGTGTTTTAAACGTGTCAATGAAACAAAAGAAAATACAACTCTAGGTCTGTTTGTGATGATTTAACAATATTATAACATAAATTTAAAAAAAAGTGTCATATGGGCCTTTTTATTTATAACTTTTTATTAAATTAGTAAATAAATCATCAAATGGTATATGATTTTTTTGTTTTGTACCAACAATTTTGCTTCATTAGACTTAGAAAAAATATTTGGACACAGTAGCTCACATGTCAATATATTATAATGACAAATAGCACAAATATAAATGGCAATAGGTCATTATGAGAAAAAGTGTAAAGATGAAATAAGGATTGACAGGATATAGAGTTATTTATGACATAAGGGTGCGTTGTTGTACAGTATGGAGGATTAAATTTATCTAAATGGTCTCAGTTGACTAAAATAAATTATACATATTTTAAATTCAAATCATGTTTAATTATTTTTTGATTTCAGTTTCAATTTATTTTTTGTAGAGTTGAACAAGCAATGCAAAAACTTACCGAATTTCTTTAGATCTGTCTCCACTTCGTTGATCTTGCCTTTATAGTTCTGCATTCCCTCTGTGACATTATCCATTCTCTGGACCACTGTCAAAAATTTGGGAAAAAAACCAACAATGCAGTAATGTAATTCTGCAATGACATTCTCCAAACACCAGAGGGCGCACAACATTCACACATTGTACTATTCCACTGCAAACCTCATGGCTGGAAGATTGTGGCTGGGCTGAAAAGATTAGAAACTTTTTGATTTTATGTAACCAGGTAACCGTGGATTGATGGGCACACATACAAACTTGATTTTGCAACAAACAACTAACATAATGAAAATCACATGCTAAATCTCTCTCTTTCCTTTTTCTGTTTTTTTTTCTCCGCATGTGGGTGTCCCAAACAGTCAAGAAAAAATGTTCTGGTGAGAGCGTCCTGAACTTTCTTTGTTATCATTCCAAAAATCACAAAACATGAAACAATCAGAATACAGACAAACAAAGCAAATGTGATCCATCTTGGGGCAGTTCCTTGGAAGAAGATTATTCTTTTTTGTAATCATTACTTACATGGAAGACAAAGGGAATTTATTTATTTCTGTACTACTTTTTGTTCCCTTTTTTTTTTAACACTGATCCACTTTTTCATACAATTATTACTTAATATTAGACCTGTCCCAACAATTGTACTGTATATCACAATGTACTTCTGTAGCAGTACATTGTACATCCAAATGTTAATCTTAAAGAGGCCTATTTACTATGGTTCAAAAGTTAAAAAATAAAATAAAATAAAATAAAATAAAAATAAAAAACTGCAAGTGGCCAATCTAAAAAAAAAATTAAAAAAAAGTATCATTGCTTATATATAACACCTTTAAAGACACTATACAGACTTACTATTGTAGCCACAGACACAGTTTTTTTTTTTTTTTTTAAAGACACTATACAGACTTACTATTGTAGCCACAGACACAGTTTTTTTTTTTTTTTCTTTTTTAGTAAACAAATATACTGTATCTCTTTCAGATACAAGAAACCGTGAGGAGAAACAGTGCCAAGATGAAGTAATGAATGATAAGATGTTATAAGATATTAATCCAGGCCAGCACTATGGGAGAAAACTGCTGAAAATGTTTGCGACTTGTTGCTTTTTGCAAGTGAACCTTACAAATGAGTAGTCAGCCATAAAAAAACGTCCCTTAAGTGGTTAAAGTGCTTGTTCAGATGCTAAACATTACAGCCCAGACCACAGACATCATACGAAATCCAAAACAACACCGGAAAGTATTCAGCTGCTATGACGAAGCAAAATAGGGATATAAACGTACAATGAAAGCCTATTTTTCTGCGAGGGTCATGTCCGAACACAAAAGAGGCAGGCTGGGTTTACGGAGCCGACCTGGGGCTGTTTACAGTGACTGGGTTTGAATTGGCTGAGCTTAAACCGGATACGTCTCTTTTCATAATAATACTACAAAGTGGATTATGAACATTTTAGTGAACATCTCTATGGAACTATGAGAGTAAAGTTCAAGAGACAAGAGATCTAATAATGAAAACTATTTGTAAGATAAGTTTGTTTGGTTTTTGTCAGCTCTTTTTGTATAAAGTTATATTTTTTTGCTCAATTTGACAGTCCATTTATACATTCTCCAACAGGATATTTCAGACAAAACCCAGACCTCCACCAGGATAAACCTCCAACCACATCTCCTTTCCCATTTTCATATGATTCCTCTTAATTAATTAAAGTTTTTATACATTTATTTATTTACATTTACATTTACATTTACATTTACATTCACATTTACATTTTATTTATTATTAGATGTTACTAAAATCTCATTTAAATGTTTTACACTTATTAGAACTTCAAGGATTGTACATTAGTATTAGTCATAAATCTGTAATGATTTAGATTAGGAGAAGAGGTTCAGTTTGTCTAAATGTAAAACAATGTCAAGTTTTGTAATGTTATGTTGAAAAGAGTGTCCAGGAAACTTTTGGCATGGTCAGTTTGTTTAATTTTAAGGACCTGTGGATGGAGCTAAGTCTCATAAAATGGTCAGAATCTGCATAGTAAACTGAAGAGGAGAAATGCAGTGTTAATCCAATAATAATATCATAAACTCATGCAAAGTTTTATACTGTATGTGTCATTATGGACGTGATAAAAGGCAAATACAGGAATTTAAGCTGGTCTAAAACAGGTAAAGTTGCAATGTTAATCTATAGATCTACTTTAGTACAATACAATCCAGTTTTAGATATGCCAGGGTTGTTTTTTTTTGGTATCTTTAAGCCTTCCAGACTATCTAGATTTCAATGTGAATGTCAACACAACTAAAATAGACAGAATAAACGTTTGGAAATTTGCAATGAATCGCCGCTGTGTGTCTACAAGGAAAGAACAGGATATCTCAACGGAAAGAAGAGGAAAATAAATGTCAAAGATGTTCAATTTTCCTTGTTCATAATAATGGATCGGAGTGTGATTGTGCAGAAGGAGAGGATCGTTCTTGTTGGTTGTTTTGCAGATAAAATAAAGCCTGATTGAGATGAGTGTGTATGAGAGTTTATGGATTGTGAAAATAGAGTTAGAAGGATTATAGAGGTTAGAGCTGCCAGACAAGAGGCCCAGAGGAAGAAATGCAGTTCAAGAGGATCTGAAGTTAGTCAAAGTTAGACAGATTCCGTGGATTTGCTGGACTAAACTGGCACTGAGAGAGAGTTTTTGGTAAAGTGTGTGTTTGTGTGTTTGTTTTAAAGAGTAGACTGGAGTAGGTAAGTTATACTAGTTGTGGTTTGGTTATTAGTGGGTTTTTTTTGGAGTTTTTCCTTGCCGAAGAAGGAGGGTCTAAGGACAGGAGATGCTGGGACAATTATCCATTTGCTGCTTGTTGTTGGACATTCTGTATTTTTGAATTATTCATTAATTATTCATTATTATTATTATTATTTTTCTTATTCTGCTTCATTCTCTGACATCTCTGTTTGCTAAATTAGCAATTTTGTGAATCTGTTGTGATTTTGGGCTATACAAAAATAAATTGAATTGAATATTAGTACAATTGCCATACATTTAAATGTAATGTAAGGCTGGGCCAATCTGGATGAATATTTAATACAGAATTGCTATTTACACTTTTAAAAATCTGAAACTAATGTATGTCTGTCACGATAACTCATTTTGTAGCATGATATATTCCTACAGAGATTTACCGCGATAAACGATAATATTGAAACTACTTTATATCACAATACAATAATAATAATGCAGGATAATCCTTGTAAAACATCATTTAATAGACATTTTTACAGCTTTCATGTATTGAACGATACATGGATGTAGCATTAATGATGGCAGGTCTAAACTAAAGTTCACATTTTTACATGAGATCATCAATATTTTAGAGAAGACGGATAAATCTGCTAAAATAATACAAAAACATCATGAATTTTGTTCAGCCCTAAAACAGAGAGTTGTTTTTTACATAGTAGGACATGATATTTTGTGGTTCATATTAAGATTTTGATCCACTAACTAATTTTCCCTATAAATACTTTCCGGATTCCTTATAATAAGCAACGTACCTTTGAATCCAAGGACGGCCACTGCGATGGTGAGCAGGGCGCACAGGACGTACAGAAGGGCAATGGCAGCTCTTAAGGCCCAGTCATTTTTACATTTGGTGCACTCGGTTCCTTCTTGAATACCTAAAACAAACCACATTAAAAAAAACACCACAGTTTACATGAAGCAGTCATTTGCGGATTATCAAGTACGGTTGCATTCAAACAAACACGGCCCTATTGCATAACTACGTTTAATAGAGTCTAAAAGAGGACACGCTGTGCTTCTCCGTATCCAAGAATCAATTGAAAACAGTTGTCAGCAACACTCGCGCTCTATAAAACTCGAGAAACATGTGTTGGCCATGTGATGTTGGAATCGGCGTTGCATTGCAGAGTAATTGCTCACCGATTGTACTCCAAACACGGTATTTTTAGATTATTTGCGTAATATGTTTAAAATGCGCAATTCTTTCCCCCTATTCTACTCGGTAAAAACAAATTAATTAGACATAAAGTAAAGCAAATGGTACAACAAAATAAACTGGAATATTGCTAGACTTGAAGTCGAAACCATGACATAGTAATTATTGGCATTATGATACTAGACAAATACTCCCACTTCATGTAGAGTCCAGATGTACTTTCTGCTTTCTAATATTTAATTTGATGTATTAAAGGTCCTATATTACGCACACTTGATTCTTGTTTTAGCTTTTAGCCATGACATAATTCTGTTACCTCAAAAACGCATCTGTAGTTGAGTTTTGCTTCATTTGCACATGTTTGAGTAATTCTTTCTTAATCTGTCTACATCTGCAAAGCTCAGAATGCTCGGTTCCACCTTGTGATGTCATGAAGTAGTAGTTTTCAAGTTAAAAGCCACATTTTATCTTTCATAGTTCAGTAGAAAAGGGCTGAAACTATCCAAATGATTGCAGTAAAGACATAGTGGAGCACTTCCTTCCACATATACTTCACTTTTGTGTGTTAAACATGTGTAAAATATGATTCTTGCATTTTGTTTGTTCATATATCAAGTATTTGGGACAGTTTAAAAATGTGAACTTTGGGCAGAATCCTATTATTAAAACATAAATTGCAATTCGATATCGGTCCAGCCCTACGTGAGATAACATAAGTCCATTAAACCATGACATTTCTCACCACAGGGAGCGCGCCGATGAGCTTTTAACTAGTTTAGCGCAGCCTCCCTCAAACAAAGTGATGCAATGCTAAACATCCTTAACATGCCTTTGGTGCAGGATGTTTGTTTGACCATTAGAAATCCTCTGGCGGCTCGGCGTAAGGGCAGCTAGGAAATATTCACAATGAGCAATAAAACACATGTTGTCTGAGCGCACTCCGGACCGGATCAGGCAGGGGTTAAGAATGCACAGACTTTAAACAGTACACACAGAGTAGATGTGTGTAGACTGAGTGAAATTGACTAGAAATAAAGGATACCACACAGTTTGACCGGGGACATATGGACTATTTAGTGTTTTCAAAAGAGAAAAGAAAAGAAATGGCTTTAATTTATAGAATTTTATGAGATTTTCTGATCTATGTTAAAAAAAACACTCTGTTCCACCTTGTGATGTCATGCTTTCATACAGGAAGTGCTCCGTTGTGTTTTTAAACTCCATACACCTTCATTAGAATCACATGGATCATTTCAACCTCTACTTTCAATCTCTACTGAACAAAAGGTAAAAGGTTAACTTAAGAACTGCCACTGCATGATGTCACAAGGTGGAACAGAGCATTTTGAGCTTTAAAATGTCGCAGATTAATAATAAAAGATGTGAAAATGAAACAAATCACAACTCCAGGCATGTTTTTTGGAAGTAACAACATTCTAACATGGCTAAAAGAGTCAATTTTGTTTAAGGATTGATTGTCTGATATGCATTTTTTCATGGCTGGTACCAATTGTTTAGAATCCAAATAAATGAATGAGGTGATTTATGTAATATTTCCCAAATTATCAAATAAAAATGTGTCTTTTTTTTTTTTACTATAGACAGTGTAGACGCATTTTTGCAGTGCCCTCTTTGGATTAAAGTGTTCAAACCGAGCTTTATACAAATATATTTTTCATGCATATTTGGGAAGCTATGAAGATTTATGGCCAATAGCTGATACACGGAAAAAGGGAAAAAAAAAGCACCCAATGTACTGGCCAACAGATTTATCTATCTCTAATACAGGACAATTAAATTATTGCCCTTTAACAGAAAGAACAGTCAAACACCCCACCTCTCCAAAGTCTGAAATATGCTCCAAAACACATGGGTTTACTGACAGAGAATTGGCAGTAAATGATTAAGAAGATCCAAGCTGATATGACTGAAACATGACCTTGATTACAATTAATTGCACCATGATACAGATAAACCATAGAGATTTTATTTGAGACAACAGAGACAGGAAAAAACAGTGGAATCGAGGGTTCCCCAAAGAAATATATACAAAACTAAGTCATATAAAAACTAGATACTCGAACAAGACACAAGTTATACCTTTTCTGAATGCTTTTTATAATAGTCTATATAAAAAGTCTTTTTATAATAGCATCTATCTCAGAACTAATACAAGACCACAATAAATAAACTATTATTTTTTGCTGAAATATCATTCAATTTTCAAAACAAAAAGTTATTAGCTTATCATAATTGTGGTGTATGAATCATTGCACTGTGTCAAAACTTTTCATCTGTAGCAAAATTGACAAAGAAACTGAAAAGCAGATTTGATCATTGCATTATTCCATAGGCTTATAT
>KN490509.1:12549-25895 GCA_000787155.1 Scartelaos histophorus
AAAAAAAAGCTTATGCAATTCCCTTTCACAGCTCAAAAATATTGTATATTTACCAAAGTGTCTGTATTTGTACCTCGCTGGGTGTAATCTATAGCCTCTTTTCTCTCAGTGAGGGGTCGGACTAGCTCAGCAGAGGGGCACACATCTGTCCAAACATGGCGTCTGACCACCTCAAAGACCCCGAGCCAAGTCTATAGTCCTGGACCAGTCTGAGAGAGGACTTAAAGTGACTGACACACACACACACACTCACACACACACAGATCACCCGCTGCTTTAAGGACAACCACACACTGCGTAAACAAGGCTCTGACCAGTGCATGCCTGGGTCAGGAACAGAGCAGATGTGAGAGGAGATGGACCAATAACACCAGATGCGATGAGGACGGTGTGTTCAGGGCCCATGGGGTCAGTGAGTATCAACAACAGTGTTACTCAATAAGGGCAATTAACACTAAAATAGGAGCTAGAATTGTTTAAATATTTAGATTTTTTGCACTAATTTGCATCATGAAGCATTGTCATTTCTATTAGCTTTGCTTATTCTGTCAAAATAGTAAATAAAAATGAAAGTTTTAATTTTATCGCTGTTTTTTTTTAATTGCTCTGCCTGAAATGTTGCACAGTATGACATGAAATCATCTTTACTTTACATTTTTTTAATTATAGGTTTTTTATAGCTCAAAAATATCTATTCTGACTACTAGTGGGGTCGCCTCTCCACAGATCTGACCTATAGTTTTTGGTTTGTTTGGTCTGAGCTACTCGACAGATACTGTGAAACATTCCAGACAAAACAAAAGCTACACAATGCATCTTTAATCTGAATGCTGTTTTGGGAAATTTCAACATTGGCTATACTGTAAATATTTGGAGAAAAGAGAGAGAAAAAAAAAAACTACTTTACTTTTACTTTACTTTACTTTATTTTTACGGCCCTTTAAAATTGTCATAAATACTGGAAAATGCTGGAGGGTCCACTTTTCTCCATGGAATTTTTATTGCTTTATCTGGAATGTTTCACAGTATCACATTAAACCTTTCTGTCTTTATGGAGACCAAAACTGACCAAGTTACAGGTCAGATCTGACCCCGTTTCCAGTCAGAATGCTGGTTTTTCTAGGTATTTTTGAGCTATTAAACCACTGTAATTGAATTAATGTAAGGTACAGCTGTTTAATTTAATACTGAGGAATATTCTAGGCAGAAAAGTTACACAATGCACCTTTAACTTAACAAAAAACAACACTAATATCGCATTATACTGTTAAATGTAGTGGTAGGAAACTGTGAACTGGTTCTGAATAAAGTTCTGGCCCACCTCAGTGGATCTGTGTCAGTGCCCTCCATTGGTGATGTGTTCATTCATTTTGGCCTGGACAAACTCTCTCCATCCAACTTAACAACATTTTCCAAAGCCTGTCTCTAGACTTTCTGCTCCCCTGCAGACTTTTGAATTCAAATATTTCACATTTACTCGGAAACCCTAACACGGCGCTGCCAAAACAATGTTACTTTCAGAGGTACAAGAAAAAATATTCAGTATTTTTTATCATGGGCTGCTGTATCAATATATCGCCAAGAGTATTTTTTGGTATCTTGAAGCTATTTTTTTTGCAACCACACTACAACTTTCTTGCTTATTTAGTGACATATTCACTGTCTTAATGGTTATAATGAATGTATTTCATAACAAGTTTGTGCAGGTGGTGGTTTAACAAAGAAATACTGTTGTTGCCATATCATAAAATCACATAAAATCATATTGTGAGCCATGCATTGTGTATAATATTATTTGTATAACACAGACTTTGATCAATATTTAAATTTCATGGGTGTTTGTCTCCTTGTAGAGTTTATTGCATTGCCTAAAAGTTCCAAATTATGGCATTAAATTCTATTTAGTCACATGTAATGATGAGGTTCACTCTCCTCAGATCTGACATGTTGTCTCAGTAAAGATGATACCACATATTCGAAACAGAGCAATAACATCTCCATGGAGACAAGCAGGCCAATCCTTCAACAGAAATGTTCCATAATATACCTTTAAAGCAGAACTATTATGCAAAGTTGATTTTTTATACAACAATGTTATAGTTGTTCCCCTCACATTTACTCAGCTGAAGTTTTGTGATTTATGCATGTTTGAGTAAACTTTAAAAGGCCCGATTTCGCAATTGTGTTTTGTTTCATTCACACATGTTAAACACACAAACCCTGCACATTTAGGCTAAGTTCATCTCTCATAACAGAAAAACAGAAAACACTCTATTCCACCTTGTGATATACAATACAGGAGGTGTTCCACTGTGTTTTTAAACTCCGTATTTCAACCCTGAAATGACCAATCTCTAGATGTTGAAACTATTGCTTCATGGCGTCACAAGGTGGAATAGAGCATTTTGATTTTTGGAGATAATAAAGGATCAGTCAAACTCCAGGTATGTTTTTAATGATGTAAAACTATTATAACATGGCTTAAAGCTCACAAGAGTCGATTTTGTGTAATATAGAAGCTTTAATTGGTTATAAAGACATATTATACTTCTCCGGTCCATTTTCAATGTTAGAAACACATCTCACATCTTTTCTCTCCGCTTGCTAAGCTGAAATAACAGGCCCTAGTAGCTCATTAGCGCATATGTCTGTCATGCTAGTGGTTATTGTCCTCTTGGTGCATAAACGCTGAATGCTGAAAACGTTGAAAGGTGAGTGAGAACACCGGGGTCTTGTATAGTGAAAAACGCCTGGTGAATGTGAAACTTGTTGAGGAGTTGGACGGAAGCCAGGAGGGGCCAATCAGTGAGCTGGATAAAGGCCAGATACACCTCTTAAGGGAAGTAATGCAAAAAGAGACCTGCACATGGACACATTTACTTGGAGGAGTGAGCGCTTCAGGCCTGTTTTTGGACACAGGGGTGAAGCAAAAGCAGTGAAAATTTCCAGGTTGGTTATTGTAAAGTTACACATTATCAACAAGCTCACAGTAAAAAATAGACTAAAAACTATGACTGAAAACACATAAACTGATATCACTTGTTTTCCTCAAAAATAATAATAAAATAGCCTAATTAAATATTTATATATATTTTGCATTGTGCACTTTTCTCTGATTACCACTGGATTTCTCTGATTTCTCTGTCTACCACTTGTTTGTCTGCATAAAGATGTTATTGCTTCACACATTATGGCATTAAGAGAGTTATAGATCAGATCTGTGGAGGGGCGAGCCCACTCACAGTAAGAATATATTTTTGTACCAATAGCTTTACATGTAATTGAATAAATGCAAGTTTTATGTAACTCTATAGAACATTAATGTAAAGACCCACTACCACTTGTTTGTCTTCATAGAGATGTTATTACTTTACACAGTATGGCATTAAGCGAGTTACAGATCAGATCTGTGGAGCGGCGAGCCCACACACTCACTTTTTGTACCAATAGGTTTACATGTAATTGAATAAATGCAAGATAAATCAGTTTTATGCAACTCTATGGAACATTAATGCAAAGATCTAGTAAGAATATATTTTTGTACCAATAGCTTTACATGTAATTGAATAAATGCAAGTTTTATGTAACTCTATAGAACATTAATGTAAAGACCCACTACCACTTGTTTGTCTTCATAGAGATGTTATTACTTTACACAGTATGGCATTAAGCGAGTTACAGATCAGATCTGTGGAGCGGCGAGCCCACACACTCACTTTTTGTACCAATAGGTTTACATGTAATTGAATAAATGCAAGATAAATCAGTTTTATGCAACTCTATGGAACATTAATGCAAAGATCTTCACCAGAAAAGTGAGTTGCTTTAAACGAATTATCTTTTTGTACTGTTTGGATTTGGGAACATGTCTGAAAATGGAAAAAAAAATCTTTGCTTGTCCTTCGTTGTAGTAACCAAAAAAAAGAAGTTAGTTTCCAGTGAAATATTGGTATCACTATGAGGGTTTTTCGCAGCACGGTGCATCATTTTCACTTGCATCATTTTCACTTCAGTTTAATTTTGGCCAGAAAAAACAACCGCAGAACCACCGCACTGAAATGACTGTGAACACATACATACAAAGTGAACTTCCACCAAATATTTCACTCAGTCATCTTTTTTCAACTGAGACAGGAGAAAAACACAGTGACAGCTCTGGTTTTGCCTGCTGTCTGTGTGTGGAGGAGCAGCTGTATTTCATTTGGACTCAGCAGAAAAACCAACAGTGATTTTCCTGACTGCCTGAGCCTGTACCTGCCATAGGACAAGCCCCGCCCACGGCCCACAGTGGAAAAACCTCAATGTGAACACAAAGACGTCCTGTACAGAACTGGCCTTTTCTATGTGAACGCTCTTTGTTACTGTTACTACTATGGTATATATGCAATACTATTTGTCCTTATGTAACAGGGAGCAGGGCCAAGACTCCCTCCCATGTCCAGATTTTGCATTGCCCCTCCTCCCATCCCTCATATACATGTATATTTTCATATTTTTTTTATTAAAGGATTGCATTGTGTAACTTTTCTGGTGGAGCTTTGTCAAATGCTTTTCCCCATGGGGTTGGTATTACTTTGTCTATAATGTTTCACAGTAACTTCAGGGAAACCAGTCAGAATGTCTGTTTTTGTAGGTACTTTTGAGCTAAAAAAGACAAAACAAAACATATGTAATTGAATAAATGTAAAATAGAGCTGTTTAATATCATCCTGTGGCACATTAAAGGCAGAACAGTGACATCCATATTCACAGAAACACCTTTAAAGCCCAGTATGCGCCAAACCACATCTATATGATCTGTTTAAATATAGGTACTGATTTCTATTATTATAAATGTATTTTTTACTACTATAATAATAAAATTATGATATTCTCCAGATGTTTTTCAAACTACTGTGAACAAGAAATCTCCTATGTTGATCAATACATTTTTTCTAGTGAAGTTCAATACAAAGAGGTCCTGTGCAGCTCTGTGAAGCCTCTTTGTGTAGCTGTTAGTATTATATTCTATACAGTATTGGGCGGATACCACAGGAATTCTTTCGCACTTCGCAGAACCCTCCTTTTAGTGTAAATGAAAAGTGTGGTGCAGTCAGGAGCAGTAGTCCCGTCCCAAACACACATCTGCAGACAGGCCCAGTGCCAACAACCTGGTTTAAGGTCCACTGGGGGAAAACATCATATTTCTCTCTTTCAATGCAGCTTTTAAATGTCACTGTCTGTCTGTGAAGCTACAAATTGTGGTTTGCAAGTGGGTTCGGCATCATGAAAGCTGCCCGCGCAAAGAAAACATTCAAAGTTTTTGTGTGACTGACTAAATATTAAAATTAAATCCTGTTCTGATTTTGAGGCACATTCAAAAGTGTAATTCATTGTGCAATAGTATGTGGCACCGAAAGACCAAAATATCAACTATAGTTTCCATTAGATGGAGCTGAAGAGAACATTTCAAACTAGGCTCATTACAGACGCTCCTCCAAGGCTATAATCCCAGCAGTCGCCCATCCAGGACCAACCAGGCCCAACCCTGCTGAGCCTCCTGAGGTCATGGCTTGTTTTGGATGGAGTCGGTATAAATTTGTCTTTAAAGGTGCATTCTGTACTTTTCTGGTGGAGGGTCTGTCAAATGCTTTTCTTTAAGGAGGTGTGATTGCTTTTTCTGGAATGATACATTTTTTTCCACCATGGCCTGTTTCTACCTTAAATTTTCTTCCACGACTAAGTTCTCAATTATCATGCATAGTGAGACTTCTAGTCCTGGGTGTAACTGAGCTGCTGCAGGTGGCACTTGTCCCTCTAAAAGTCACTGTCCTTATTCAAAAAGTACTCCAAAGTACCTGTTATACTTTCTATTGTGATTTGAATAGGTGGAACTGCTAACTCAGCTATCATGCTAATGCTTGCATATGTATGTGATCACTGTTGAAGGTGCTGTATGTATTCTGACCTATGCACTTTATTGGTGTTTTTACTGATATTGATAAAGAGAGCAGGTGTCTGGCAGTGCGGGAAGGGGCAGCCGCTCAACCACACACACACATTCACACACACACATTCACACACACATTCACACACAACCACTGCCCCCTGCTGTGGACACTGGGCAATTAATGAACCTTACTGGGCATTACCCATGTTGCCATATCTCTGGAACTCTCTCGTGTTTTTTCCGTGATCCCTGTGGATTATATGAACTTTGTTGCGGTTTATGCGGATTAAGACATTTAAATTCTCTTTCATTAATGACTCTGAACTCAATTCAACCAATCGTGCACAGCTGTAAATATTGTAAATAATGTCTGTCTGCTCACTGTGAACATCAGCACAACTACAAGGCCTGTGTTTTTGTCTGATTAAATACCCCATTTTCCTCCGAGCCGAATCATAGTCTTCTGAACTGGCCTACTACTACTACTACTGCTACTACTGCTACTGCTACTGCTGCTGCCGCTGCTGCTGCTGCTGCTGCTGCTGCTGCTACTGCTACTGCTACTTCTACAGCATTATTTCACCCCGAATTTAAATATAGAAAAGTATTTTTAAAAAGTGTTAATATGGAAAAAGCGGATACAACACAGGATTCACTCCCAAATAAATTATTAGTACACAAATTTGGATCAACTATGGACACCAGCTGGACTACAGCTCGACTCTCCGGGTCACATGACGCTCTGACCTGAGGGGCCGGGTCCATGGGGTCCCCTGGAGTATCCCCTGCATTCACGCCATCGTCAGGAATGTTAACAAGTAAATGCAGAAGAGAGGAAGTGACCACTGAAACAAATTACCCAGACATTAGAACGGTGGGATTGCTGAGCTGGCCCTGCATTCCTCTGTGTGCTGCAGCGTACAGGTTTATGGCACTTTAAATAGGGCTGGGGGCCGTGGCAACATCTGGGTATAGTTACAGCGGAGCCCATTCAAACATTTGATATGTCGCCCATTCATGCCAACATCAGAGGTGCAGCCTACAAAGAGGGTAAGTTAAACACAGTCAGCAACTTTCAGCCAAACATCCGAAAGGCACCAACTTCCTGCTTATCATTAAAACAACAGAACATGTTTCTAGAAAACCATATGAACAAAGGAGACAGATTTAGATCTCTGATTTAGAGCATGATATGAGCTCAGTGTAGATGTGCACGAGAAGATAACCAAGCCAAAAAACACAAATATATTTGATGTTCAAGGCCATTACTGACATAGGACACACTGTTGAACCTGAGACATGACATCAGCAACTGCAACTCACCGGAGCTGTAAAAGCTAAGAATGCTGAAAGAAGCAATGTTTTTCATTGTTCCGACTAAACTCCATAGAAAAACCAACTGTTAGAAAATAGTAAGCAGTTTTTTTGCTTTAATTGGAAGTTATTAAAACAGCAGTTGGTATTGGCAGACGTGAGCAACTTTTGGACATAGGCCAAAGTAATTACTTGTTATATGACTCGATTACAACTGCTGTAATACTTCAGAAAGTAAACTGTATCTATCTAACTTGTTCTTAGCTTTGACAAATCCTTTGGCACATCTCTAGTATTCACTTACATGAATTATGAACAGCCTGTACTACTTTATTATCTGATCTATGTTATAATGTCATTTCCTCATTAAAAACATCCTTGAAGTTGTGTTTGGTTTATTCACATATGTTATCACACAAGCCCAACATATTTAGGCTCTTCTGTCAAACTGAAAACACTGTTCCGCCTTGAGATGTCATGTGGTGATGCAGGAAGTGCTCCACCGTGTTTTTAAACTCCACATGGATCATTTCAACACGGGAATAGACAATATCTACTGAAGTAAAGGTGGAAAGGAGCTGTTACTGCTGCTGAAAACTACTGCTTCATGACATCACAAGGTGGAACGGAGCTGCAGAGGTGTAGACAGACTGATACAAAGAATAAAACAGTCAATTTTGTCTAATATAGGACCTTGAAAGTACATGGACTGCTTTAAAACAGCTTTCTTCCATGTTTGCAATCAGCTAAATGCTTTTTTCTATTACAGTGGTCTCATTTTTTAACAAAGTGCTGTTAAACAAATTCACGATTCTGGATTTGTCTGATATTTGGTGAACTTTTTAGTCTTTTGTAGTCTTTTAGTGGTATTTTAGTTTACAGGAAGCAAGCATGGAATCACAGAGACTGTTTTCAATCAGAATTTTGACACAAGGTAATCAAATCCCTAAAGTTTCATTCTCGAAGCTATTCCAATATAATAAGCCACATGGACATTTTACAACAATAGATCAGATTGCACCTACTATTGCTCCACTTTTATGGACGCATTGTAGTAAAAACTTGAAGTACACTGAGGCATAATACAAAATGAAGGAAATATGGAACTTTTAAAACAGTCTTTAATGGGCACTCTTTAGACATGGATGTAAAAGCGTGCAGTAAACTTTATTGTGCTGAGAACATGAGACCTGCTGGCCCTCGCTCTTTAAACACTGGCATGTAGAATGAGATCATTTTATGTCCAAATGCTAAACCAAGCCATGTAAACTAAAGCCATGGGATGATGTGCACAAAGCTTTCAGAGGTTAAGTGAATAGGTTAAGTGCACTGGGGACAGCAGGAAACGCATACCTGCTGCTTTCCATTTAAGTTAAGTACTCAAAATATACACTACACAACTGCTACAACTGATAAGACTAATGCAATTACTAAAAACTATCACTGGAATCACTGGAAGACCTACCCAGACATGAGTGGGCAGTGCATGCAAAATCCACACAAGCCCCACTGCCTATAACCCACTCAAGAACTGACCCTAGGACCTTTTTACTGTGTGAGAAATGCTACCTACTTACAATACTATACTATACAATTCAGTTTTTGAAGTGGCTAAAGGCCAACATGGACTTCTGGACACATTTAGAGTATTTACAGTAAATCACATTAAATAAATGAATAAGTATAAGTACAATAAAAAGTATAAGAATAAGTACTGTATAAATCCAGTGTGTTCCTAGACACCAAAAGGAAGTGCTTTATTCCTCCGCTCACATTCGCACTCTGTGGTCTGATACTATTGTAACCACAGTCTGCCAATCTGCACCACTGGCCCAAAACCACTGATCCTCTCTCATCTACCACGATCATACAAGCTTCTGACATCTGACAGAGTGGCCACTGACAAGCAGCAAGGCTACAACAACCAGCTGGTGTTACCTCCTTCTACTTCTGGATGCAAATAGAGTTAACATCAATTCAAAATGTTATATGAGAATATAACACAAATAAACATCTGATGTAATTGCCATGAACCATTTTCAAAACACAGTTTGAAGTTGAAACTGCAGTGGAGCAGAGTTTTGTTTTTTCTTCTTCTTCTGTAGTTTGGTTTTGGAGCCGTCCTGAACACTGGGTGGCCCACCTGAAACACTTATCCAGAATGAGCGGTAATCATCGCCCAGTGCTGTGAATACCACACACTCTCCACCCATACACACCAGAGCAGCTCAACCAGAGAGTGGACCATACTCACTGACCACGTCCACCTCTGGAGAAACTGGAGACCACAGGCGAGAAAAGATGTTATGCCCACTCTACTTCCAGGAATAGATCTGACCATAATCTGACAAAAAGTCAGGCCTTTATGGACTTCTCTCGGCATGTAAATCTCTCATCAGAATCACAAATACAATGTTTTTAAATAAGATATTCTTGGCAGGTTTCTATAGATCCTACTGGTGCCAGTTTTCAATGCCACTACAGAGAATGTGATTAATAAAAGAAATAAATCCCAATGTACCATTTATACACCTGGAAGAGGATTATACTGACAAGGAAAACATTAAATACACTATGAGGATAATATTATGGGGATTCAATTCCTGCCTCCATCAACATCAAACTGTGTAAATTACTGTGTAATACAGAATTGCTTAAATGTTTTACTAAAAGGCAAAAGTCAGTTCAGTTCAATAGCTTGTCAAAATATCATATAGTCTGTTACAGGCAACATTTTGCAAGATCTTTCCCCATTAAAAATATATAATATATGGATGTAAATTGTTAATCCCCATGGCAACAGTCCAAATGTTTTTCACCGTTCCTTTTTCTTTAACAGATGATATCCGAAGACAATTCTGACCTTTCCATTGCACAATACTGGATTTTGAAATAAAACTTTCTAAAGAATAAACAATTCTGAAAATGAATCTTCCTGGTTTAAGGCCAATAAAACCACATCCAAATCTACCATCTCAGCAGAAAGTATAAAATACATTTTTCACTTCTGCAATTTTTGTTTGAGAGGAAGCCTGGAGGTTGATCTTGGCCTGAAGTCTTACGGAGAAGAGAAGAAGATGAGTTATTTTTGTAAATTTAATGTAACACTGATGCGTTGGTCCCTATGCAAAACTCCACAGATCCTGTCTGAGCTGCTGACATGAAAAACTGCCAGTTCTTTGGAGTGTGTTGTTCTTGAGACAAAGCCAAAACCTGCAGCAAAAGGAGAGGTTCACAAACAAGTCTATTATGGGACAGAAGACACGTAGACGCTGTCCCAGCAAGAACTACTCACTCGCTTGTCTCCATAGAGATAGTCAAGTTCATTATCATACTGCAGAACATTCTAAGCAAAGTTACACGGAGCACCTTTAAAGGGCATATATTACACTATGTTATGTTGTTTCCCCATTAAAACATGCCTGGAGTGATGTTTTGTTTCAGTCACACACATTTAACACACAAATCCTGCAAATTATTCTCTCAAAATGAAAATTACTAGAATTTTTGGGGATTTTAGCCCTGCAACTGCCAATCCTTAAACATTAAAGTAGATTTTGATGTTATACTATTGTACTGTGAGAATAAAGGCTAACTACAAAGTATATATAATTGGAAAACACATTTATTGCAAGTACTTAAAGATTTTAAAATGTTTTTTGTTAACTTTGTAATGTTGGTCTGATTTGCATTGGGTTTTATATTCCCTTTCTGAAGCGTTTTGTAGTGTTGGTCTGATTTGCATGCTGATTTTTTATTGGGTTTTATATTCCCTTTCTGAAGCGACCGTCTTTATTTATCCAGGCTTGGGGCTTAAATAAAGTGTAAACTAATTGGGAATTCAAAACCTTCCTACACTTTCCCATGTTATTATGTAAAGCTGAGTCGTTACATAATGTGTTTTTTCAGTGACTAAATCTCTACTACACCTCTATAATGACATGTTTCATTAGCATTTAGCCGCACTGACTGGAAATGCGGCGCTTTCTGTAAACCACCAGACCTCGCCACAGCTTCTGTCCAGATGGAACAGAAGAAAATCAACACTCAGCAACTCAACGTAATTTACAACAGTCAGTAATTCAGGCAGGGAGTGCATGAGAGGATCGGGATTACCAACTAAACCTTTTCTTTCTGAGGGAGCAAAAAGCTTCTGACAAGGCAAAGTTAGTTGAAATTCAATGAAAAGGTCAAAGAATTAAGGTTTATGCAGAAATCTGGTCATTTTGGTGCCATTGTTTAGTTTCAAGAGATTTTGTGATATGGCAAAATAAAGTATACTGACTCATTCCTGATTAATGGTTAGGAGTTTGCAAAAATATCATATTGTTTTGATGATACAGTATCGATATCGTGGGTTTTGCAAAAATATCATATTGTTGTGATGATACAGTATTGATATCGTGGGCTCCTGTATCGATATATCACCAACAGTATTTTTGGTATATTTTACTAAATTATTTTGTTACAGAGCTTCAGTTTTGTTGCTTTGTTTTGTTAAAATTGGTAAAAACTTTGTATAAGAGGTGGTTTGACAAAGACTTTTAGTATCACAGACACGATTTAAACTTTATTTTTATTGAACTGCATCAAATTGATTTGAAATACATATCATAGTGAATCGTATCAAACTCACTGTATCGAGGTATGTATTGTACTGTGGCCTATGTATCGAGGTATGTATCGTACTGTGGCCTATGTATCGAGGTATGTATCGTACTGTGGCCTATGTATCGAGGTATGTATCGTACTGTGGCCTATGTATCGAGGTATGTACCGTACCGTGGTCTATGTATCAAGGTATGTATCGTACCGTGGCCTATGTATCGGGGTATGTATCGCACTGTGGCCCATGTATTGAGGTATGTATCACCCTGTGGCCCATGTATCGAGGTATGTATCGTACTGTGGCCTATGTATCAAGGTATGTATCTACCTGCGATAGAATAAATGCAAGATAAAAGAGTTTAATGCCAGTCTGTGGAATATTCCAGGAGATAAGCTGGTGGCAGACTTTAAATTTTGATGCATTATTTCTCAATTCTCAGAAAACCCATTTAGATCTTTGCCATGTACAGAAGAGTCAGGTAAAAAAAAATCCAAAAATCCTACTTTTCTTTGTACTTTTTCCTACAATTCCTTCAGTAGAGTATATGCCCAGTACTGCTTTCTCCTTGAAGCCAACTTTTGAATGATACAAAGCCCTATTTCTAGATTCAAATCAGGGTCTGGAACTTCGTCTTAGTGACTCTGACATATGATTCTTCATATTGTCACCAGTTTTTACAGTAGTAGTAGTAAAAGAAGTAAGCTCAAGACTAAAGATGAACTGTGTAACTTGTGCATGGAGATGTTGTCACCTAGAATGTTCCACAATATGGATCTTAATGGAAATAAGCAAGGGACTTTTAGCTGTAAGACACGTGCAATAGAATAAATGCAAGATAAAAGAGTGTAATGCCAGTTTGTGGAATATTCAAAGAGATAAGCTGGTGGCAGACTTAGAAATTGTATGCATTATTTCTCAATTCTCAGAAAACCCATTTAGATCTTTGCCATGTACAGAAGAGTCATCACAATGCAGGTAAAAATCCAAAAATTCTTCTTTTCTTTGTACTTTTTCCTACAATTATGCCCAGTACTGCTTTCTCCTTGAAGCCTCCAGTGCATGTTTCAGTTCACTCTGACAGAGTTAAGTGACGAGTTAATCGCTCGTTCTCTCATACATTGACCCGGGGCTGACCTGAGGCTGTTCCCCAAAATGCCTCCTCATGTCAGGCCAGGCTTTGCTCACACTCCTGCTTCCAGACTGACCCCCCATTCTGTATAAACTACAAGTCAGTGATGGAAAGAGTAAAAAAATTCTACTCAAGTAAAAGTACAGTATACAGTACAGAAACCAAAACCATTGTGCCACCAACCACAACTTATGCTTTACACAGGGTAAAGCATAAGGTATGTTTCCATTGCTTTTGTACTTCACCAAGAGCTCTATTTTCATGCTCACATACAAAAATTTGCTCAAAAAATTGAATTAAAGATTGTTTTTTAAGTATTATTATTATTGAAACAAATTCTACTTCACTCTTCCAGCCTACAGCTA
>KN490511.1:12844-23638 GCA_000787155.1 Scartelaos histophorus
TTTCCCTTCTCATTCACCCTCTTAGAGTTGTATTTGGAGTGATTTGTGCACTTTGGAGCAATCTTTTAATCGCTTATTTTCAAGACGCTATTTTGCGATCAACTTACGCCCACTGCTCTGTGCTTACTTCTACTTACAATCTCCAGTTTTATTTTCTAACTTGTGAAGTGCTTAAGATTCAGTGTAGCCATTTTGGTATTAAAAAAATGAATACAAATCTGCCATTTTCTACAGCCATCCATCAGAGGCGCTGACAACCTCACCATTATCTATTGTGATGACATTTACGGCTCTCATTAGGCACCACTGTTTTATTAACATGTTTCTTTTATTATATATTTATTTATTATATGTATTAAGTTGTTTTAAATGAATATTGCTACTTAAAATGTCCACATAGCAGCACGTTTGAGGCTTGAGTCAAGTTTCAGCACCATGGACAGCGCCACAAAAGCCGAAAAGCTACGCTCAGAATTTGGCTTGCAATTTCTCTAATGATATGCATTCTTATTCATCATTTTTTCTTTACCACCTTCTACTTTTCAAACACACGTGTAAGACTTCAAATATATGATGCGATATATGTGCAATTATGTCTGTTTTGTCGACACAGCTACCTTGGTCTTGTCTCAGTGAGCTTCATGATGGAGTCTCACAACTCTGCTTCATCAGGGTCCGGGTCACTGATAAAAGTAAATGGTGGCTATTTTTTATTTATTTTAGTAATTTGGTTTCCTGCATTCCATAAATGTTCATAGTTTTGTAGAAAGCTGGTTATAGGATTAAAAAACCCAAAAACCAACAACCCAAAAATATATACGTCTTGTGGCTTTCCTATATGCAACAAGCTTTTGGTCACCTGGAGATTAGTCTTTCACATTTTCTAATTTAAAATGGCCTCTATTTGGAAAACCTGACTCCCTCTGCTGTCAGCAATGGAAATTAACTGTGGCAAAATAAACAAATGAAGCCCTTAGGAAATGTAAAGAGTTTATTATTAACACAATTTGACCACAGAAGTGCAATACAAACAGCAGGAGAAGTCTGTTTTTTTACCTACAGTATGTCTCAACAATTTGATCAAAACAAAACATTTTTTTTTAGAGAAGACGAATTAAGATAAATGAAAAAAGCATGGATGAAACTAAATGCATCTCCAGGTAGATTTAAGATGAGAGAATAACATTAAAACATGGTTAAATGCTCAAAAAGTCCATTTGGCATCATATTACGCAAAACTAATTCTTGTGAGCTGTAAGCCATGTTCTAATCCTACTCAAAAATGTTTCATTCACATTTGAGTAATCGTGCATTATTAATCTGCCCACATGCTCCATTCCACCTGGTGATGTAACAAAGTGGTAGTTTCCAAGTTAACAGCCCTGTTTTACCTTTAGTTCAGTAGAAATAGGCAATTCCAGGGTTGAAATCATCCAAATGAATCCAGTGAAGGTTTGTGTTGGATTTGTGTGAATAAAACTAAACTAAACACAACTCCAGGTATTTTTTTGATGAGGGAAAAACATTATAACAAAGCTCAGAAAACAGTGCAACATGGAATCTTCATATCTATAAACAGACATTCACCTTTATAAGAAGCGGGCCCATTCTTTCTAATCTCCGTGCTCCTGCTTCATGTTTTATTATGATGTAGGATGATGACTTGCTTTTACACTGGCTTCATTGTGCATGCCGTTACTGTGAGCTCAGCACTTTCTCCCAAGTCCTGATCCGTCTGGAGAAATTCTGAATAATGTTTGACTTCATGGCACTAATTCAAACAGAGCTCCGGTGGAATCAGACTGCACCAGGAGCTCGCTCGCCTCATTCCCTGTCTGAATTGGATGAATAACATGGCAGCAGTGCTAGAGGGACATTAGGCCTATAAAATAAATGGCATTGAAATTCTAACTTTTTAAAGGAACTGATTTTTACAGTCTTAAAACCGTGAAAAATATAGCTGTTTCATTATAAACTGCAGTGGTCCAGCTTTTCCATACTAACCTTTTGCATTCTGAGCCTTCTAATGAATCAGATCCTAAAAAAAAATAACTTGCATGCTAACGTGCATTTGACTATGACACAGTAAAATTTTCAAAACTTTCAAATTACAAAATGCACATGTTGTATGTCATGAGCCTTTATATGGGTTTGATTTTCTAAAGTGGGTGACAAAAATATTGAGCTTAAGTCATTTATTTCTTGTCAAATTTCATTTCAAAGTATCATTTAAGCCCAAAAATAAGCTGAACCCACTCTTTTGTGTTTTGCGCAGTGTTGGGGCATTGTCATTTTGAAACATTTCCATAATAAGGCCCATTTTGCAGTTTGCGAATGAAGATGGTTTTATTTTGAAATGGCCACAGAAAGTGTTGAGCTTAGCTAAACTTCGCTGAACGCACTGAGGTCCGAGGGCCAGCTCCAGCTCACCTAAAGGCACACAAAGACAAAAAGTCGGGTCACGCCTCCTCGAACTCAGAGAGAAGAAAATGCAGCTAATATCTGGCAAATTTTCCTGTAGTGTGTAGCAGTTTTAAGGCGAGACTTAAAACCATGGGGGACCTGACCTTCTCTGTGATCGGCCTCGAGCTCTGGAACGTTCTGCCCCCCCATGTCCGAACAGCCCACAGTGGAGTGTTTAAAGTCTCGTCATAAGACCCACTTTTATTCTCCGGCTTTTAACACTCTGTAAGTTGTGTGGTCCTGTGTCTTATTATTATTTTTTATTTTGTATTTTTCTTTATTGTTTCTTTTTTATATTTATAATTTATTATATGTATTTATGTATTTATTTATTTTAATTTTTAGTTTTATTGTAATGTGTAAATAACATTTGATTTATTTTTATATTGATTGTCATAATTTGTCATGTTCATAAAATGTGCTATATAAACAAAGTGGATTGGACTGATTGGATTGAATTTATAAGTGGAGGATCTTTTTAGGCTATGTCAATTAAGAAACTGACGGCGTGCGTTTGTTAAATCTCTTGGGTCTACTACTCTGCCGCTGGTTCCACAGCAAAACAAAACTCAGTTCCGTTTTAGAGTGAAGACGTTTCGCCGCTCACCAAACCCTGCAAGCACGTCAGGGAAACTTTTAACATTCAGTTGATCTCTTCTCGCATAACGTAACCTCGAGCTGAGGACCCGTCAGACAATGAAGAAAATACTATTTCATCTAACGCTCACCGGAGTCCCACCGCAGACTACATGCGCGAAAGAAAACACGCTTTGAGGATTGTGGTTGTAGTGGACAAAAGAGATGAATGGAGGAGGAGGAGTGCACTTCTGAGCCGACGTGTACGCTCCTTCAGGCAGAAAAACTCGTGCACTCCGCTAAAGCCCCAGGGCCGGAGCATCAGAGCAGCATAGAACAAGAGCAGTACAAAAAGTCCACTTAAGACAGCCACTCTTCAGCTCATGCACAGTACACAGGAGGCAGACATACTACAAGTCATTAAATCATAGTACTTTCTTTTATATTACCAGATGGGTTCCATAGTGTCCATGGGTATAGCACAATGATATAGATATAGCACAATATCACTTCTTTGTCTCCATGGAGATCTTAGCGCTTCGCCTGGAAACTTAGTACGGCTTTAAACTTCCCATTTGAGACGCGAAGGAAGCACCACCAAGCTAAGTTCTGATCGGTAATGTTTGTCAATGTATTTTAAAGCTTTTACAGTTGTTTCCCCTTCCCGTTTAACCTCTCAATATTGTATTTGGAGTGATTTGTGCATTTAATCGCTTATTTTGCGGACGAATCGCCGTTTTCACCACCACTCGTACGCGCGCGATTTTCTTTACTTAACCGGTGATACACGAGGCATTCAAGAATACAAATGAGAAAAATAAATAAATCTGCTGCTTGGGATTTGCGTCTATCTGTAGGAGAGGTTGAATATTTGTTGCAATGTCGTTTACAGAGGCGCCGGCTCCCGTTTGGCTCATTTTTCTAAGGTAAAAGTCAGACTTGTTTCTTTTACACAGGTGTTTTTAAGCCCTTTTCAGACGGGATAAGTACCTTGGGACGTTTGATCATTGGCAAACTACTGTTACTTGCATTGGACAAGCGAAATCTGTAAATTCCATTTTACTGACGTCGACTGAGATTGAAAGAGGAAAAAACATGGAAAGAAAAGAAAGGGATAAAAAAGACGCAATTACAACAACAAACGCTGAGATGCAGATTTGCACGGGACTTGTATAATCACCGGACATCTGCTTTTGGCAAAATATCGTAGATTTGCGGTGGAATTTTTCTTTACAAATTACCTGAGGAAGGTCTGAAGGGTCGAAACATTGCAGTAATAAAACCAGGAGCGAGAAGGTGTGCGGGAGTTTTTCTTGAAAACTTCTCCAATGCACCTGAAAACAGAAACGAAAACTTTACAAATGACAGACATTGCGCATTCGGACGGGATTAAGATCCCAGGCATCCTCCGCAATTACCACAAATCACAAAAGGTCCACAGGTCATACTAGTCCCACGTGAATACTCATAATAATACTCATTCCGTGCAAAAGCCCTATTCACAAAGGACTAGTATGACCTGTGGACCCTTCGTGATTTGTAATAATTGCAGACGATGCCTGAGATCTTTTGGCGTCCGGCGAGTCTTGGGCGAATCCGCATTAGTGTTTATCGTTGTAATTGCGCGTTTTCTGTCTCTTTCTTTTCTTTTCGTGTTCTTTTCGCTTTCAATCTCGGTAAATGTTGGTAAAATAGGCGGCGCGGTAATTCCCAAACTACCTGATGTCTCCAGGCACAATATCTGTTCTTAAAAAAGATAAAACTATGAACATTTAATAAACACAAGCTTGATTGGAATGCTCTACAGAGTTAAACATCTTGCTTTGTCTTGTTAGAGGGTCCGTCACCTGCTTTTTTTCTATGGATATGTCATTATTCTGTCTGGAATGTTCCACAGTGTGACATTAAACAGCTCTACTTTACATTTATTCAATTACAGGTGGTTTTATAGCTCAAAAACACCTCGAAAAACAAGAATTCTGGCTGTCTCCACAGATCTGACCGGTAACTTGCTCTGGTTTGGTCTCCATGGAGATAGAAGGGTTTAAACAAATAAAACAACTGGCATTTCATAAACAGAATCTAGATTAAAACGTTCTACAGACAAAAACAACTTGAACATTTTGTCTCCTCAATTTTCACTCTATTTTTCTCCAAACCTTCCATTCTAATAAAATCTGTCAGCTGGAGAAAAAGGAAAAAAGCTTGAAATGAACAACAAAACTATTCTCGCCATCTTATTATAAATGTACAACTTTTCGCAATACTTCTTGGATTGTTGGCACCTCTTGGGAGAATAAACTCAAAATTCTGCAGACTGCACTTTAATCCTGACAGTTGTTGTAAGGTGAATTATGGCTTGGCATTTTGTAAAATCTGTTCCGCAAACCTAATACCTGGTGGTGCTGCTAAATCTGTCTGCGGTGGTGGAATTTAAAAATATTGGAGCTGTCACAGGAGCCGTGCCGGAATATTCGCGCTGAAGTGTTGCTAAAGTCGCTCTAACATCTGTTAAGAGACTCTCAGGAGGGTGGGGGACCAGAGGAGGCACTAAATGAAACAACAAAGCCCCAGATCTGGAGGCCGAAGACGGGACTTCAAACCAGGCAGGACCGGACCTTCACCGAGATTCACCCCAAACGCCCCTCAACTTAACATTCATCTGACTTTTTATTTGCTACTATACTGGTGTTTTAATAACGTCGTTCCTAGTTCCTAGTGTTTTTTTAGTCATTTTAGAGCAAACTAAAGATAGGTAAATGATCAAATAAACTCAGTTAATTTATGTTTTAAATAATCGAGAGCTTCATTGGCATACTGTGCCCTCGGACCAATGCCTTCAGTCACTCACATTTACAAATACACTAAAGGTTTCACTTGTCCCATTTACATGAGAGATTTAAATCTGATTAAAAATAATTTAATTTGGAATAAAAGTTAATTCAGCTTTAAAAAGACCATACAAACATTTTTCCTAATGATTATTCAGAATTAAACTTTATACTGATTTAAGTGGGTGGTTTATTCCAATTTTAAAGCTGATTTAATTTATTCCATGATCATGAAAACGTTTATTCTGCTTAAAAAATAATTCCGGTTGTCCTACACATGTGTATTTGGACGTCCTTATAACGCGATGACACGCTGCAAAAAGGTGCTCGGAGCAAACTTTGGTCTTCAAACTGAAATACATTTTCTAATAAGTGCGCTGGACGAACTACAGATAATGAAAAGAGCGGATGGCAGAAAATGGCAAAAGTGGTAAGACAAAGCAAAACTCCGGTAGCAGCTGATTGGACAGGGACAAAAACATATTTACGTCTACAATCAGAACCCTTCCCGAGAAAATAAAGCCGATTTAACGCGTTTTCCATGTAAACTTTATTTTGGGGTTATTATTTCCATGTAAACTCAAAGGAGGATAATTTAAATCCAATCTATTTCATTTGGAATAATTAAAATAATAAGAAGAATTAAAAACATAATGTAAACGTGGCCAATGCAACAAACTATTAGCTGGTTGATACAATCACACAAGCACATGAACGATGCGCAGGCTCATCAGCAACTGAACAAAACTGCAATAACACATGTTTTTATTCACTTATTAGGTAAAGTCCTGAAGTGATGGAGCATAGATTGCAACATAATATTACTAATATTACTACACTTGCCGCTGCTGTCTTCTCAGATGCACTTGTTTCACTTCGGGCCGTCTGCTGTAATCCAACAGTTCATTCACTCTGTGCTTCATGAGGGGTCCTCGGGGTGTTTTCTGCCTGTCAATCAACTGAAAGAGGAGAATCTAATCAGAGCTCACCGTACAGACACTGTGTGCAGGGGCCTCTGCCTTCTGTCTGCAGGCCAAGAGAAGGAGTGAGCAGCTCTGAACATGTAACCCCCCAAACAACACCAAATCTGATTAGACACTGTAGTTTTCCCTTTGCTTATGAAATATTTAACACAGATATACACTTAAAATATTTACTTACATTTTATTGGTATATTTTGGGTAATTCAATAATATAATATTTAGTGGAGTTAATACGATTAACTGAGATTCAGGAGCTGGACCACGCCTCAACCTCCTCTCCATCGACCATGGTTTAGTTCAGACACACCTTCAATTACCCAGAAGCCCAGTTTATCCCCGACATCACCGCCCGTCAGCTCTCTCAACCCCCTCCTACCCTGTATCTCTCGTCCATCCTGAATCAGCTAGGTGACCATTTTGGATTGGAGATGGAACCCAAACCCCGAGTCTCCACCGGCTATTATTATCTAACCACTGTCAATAAATATCGTTATAGTATTCCATGGCCCTTGCTGTTGAAATAAGTGCTGGAATGTTTGTAGATCTTCTGTGAAGTTGTCCCTAACTTAGATCACTTAGATTAGGTCACTGCAGTTTGAAGTGTCTGCAGTGGGTCCAGCTGCAGCTCAGTGTGGGATCGCTCTTACTGCTGAGACACACACGGGGACTGAAGCTGTGCTGTTGGTCCAGACCACGTGTTCGCACCATAACTACTTCCATAAATCCTGCTATCTACAACCTCGGCGTTCTCTTCAGCACTAATTTCACATTCAAACGGCGCGTCGGACAAATAACCCGGTTGTGTTCTTCCTCAAAACCACTGCCTGGCTCTGCTCCACCCTGTCCTCTGCAGATCAAACCCTCATCCACAACTTCGGCACCTCCACATTAGATTACTACAATATTATTCTCTGCTGCACATCCTCCAAACCTCTGATGTCCACTTCCTCACACATACGCGCCCCATGGCCACGTCACTCACCTGCATGAGTTATAATTCTACTGTACGCTAATATTTTAGTCCAAATACAGTTTCGCTTTTAAATGAGTAATACACATTAAACGTATAGACGGATTACAGTGAGTGTGCATTAAGGACAATGTACTGGAGCCTTTTGTGTGCTGCAGAGCTCTTTGGAATTGATTCCTTATTATGTTCTTCCTCCTCCAGGGGACCATGTCAACAAGCACCAAAGTACCACTCCTGTACACCACTGACAAGATGCACTACTCCAGCCACAGGTCCTGTATACAAGATTAGATACAGATATTTTACTCGGTTTGAATTTTACTGAAAAACAATCGACAAACAGAAGACAAACAAAACACATTCTAATCTAAAGAAAGGTGCATAAGTCTTTGTATTTGCATTACCCACTGTCCGTAAGTAGGAGCAAATAACATGAATTTCTTTTTTTCAGCTACACTGAATAAACAATGACATGTTCCTAAAAGCCACTTTCTAAACAGTGTAAATATTTGGATGTTGGCATCTGTGCAAAATTCTGTCACATTCCCCAGTTCCACAGAGACATTTTCACAAACCCGTCTTCCCCGTCGTCACAAAGCTGACTCCTGCCTCTTTGTTGACTGCGGAAGGGATTTTCTTTTATTTTCCACGGTGGTGAAAAAGCGCAGAACTGTACCATCGCTGTCCATCCGAGCATCGCGTTTGAATGCAAATAAATGTAATTCAATAGAGAAAAAAAAAAAGACTGGGTAAAAATGTTTCTGTATATACAATGGCCCCATGTTTTTCGCATGGGTTATGTTCTAAAAATAACCCGTAAGAGGTGAAATCCACAAAGTAGTCAATGTTTATTTTTTTACAATTATATATGTTTTAAGGCTGTAAAACCCCTCATCACACACTTAATACTCTTTTCTCAGACAGGAATGAACATTTTCTCACATTTCTCTCTTGTTTAAACACTCAAAGTTCAAACCTCTGTAGATATAAAAAAAAAAAAGTAAAAACTTGTTAAAACTCTTTACGTCACGGACCAGAGATGACTTTATTCCGTAACAACCTTTCTTCAGCATGTCCAGAAGTCCAACTTTTTGTGCGACGGTTTGATCTTCCTTTGCCTTTTGTCGGTGCAGAATGTTTCGTCGACATTGTGGGTTTTGTCTTGGAGAAAACTTGCAAACGTACGGCTCTTCAGAGTCCTGCTTCCAACAATCGAACATTTATGTACATTTGGCAGAAGACCTGGCATAGAGGAGATTGACTGACAGTGTCTACAGTCCCTTAGCCAATCAGGACACAGCACACAATGCACATTCATAAAAAAATAAAAATAAAAATTGTAAAATTGCACGCAAAAAGAAAAAATCTGCAAAACAGCAAGCCCACGAAAGGTGAACATTGTTATAGTACGAGACGACTGTATTGCAATAATGCTGTAACAGTGAACAGTGCTACATTCTGACAGTTCAACACAATCTTTAGAGTATAGTAAATGACTGGCCACGTTTACATGATGCTCTTAATTCCGAATTAAATTATTCCGATTAAAAAGATCGGATTTAAATTATTCTCCTTAGAGTGTACATGGAAATAATCGCTTCGAATTAAGGTTTACGTTTATTCCATCAGGAAGGGTTCTGTACATCTACAGAAGAAAACACAATCAGCTGCTACCGGTGTTTTACATTTCTATCCACTCTTTTCATTACCTACAGTTCTTCCAGTGCACTTATTAGAAAATTTATTTCAGTTTGAGACCAAAGTTTGGTCCAGGGGCCTTTTTTGTCAAAAGGGCGACCCAACGAGCTGAACGGCTGGAATTTTTAAATGGAATAAATGTTTGCAAGATTGGCTTTAACATCGGAATAAAGCACCCACTTTAATCGGACTAAAGTTGAATTCCAAATAAGTTTAATTCTGAATAATCATTAGGAATTAAGTGTTTACATGGTCTTTTTAAAGCGGAATAAATTTTGATTCTGAATTAAATTATTGTTAATCGGATTTAAAGCTCTCATGTAAAAGGGGCAACTGAGTCAGACTGAATGATGCTGAAGCTCTACGGGAAATCTACCTACAACTTCGATTTCCAAACACTGACCATTTGTACGAACCCATGAAAGCACAAAGACTGAGGAAAACAAATGCACATATGATTGACCAAAACACTTTTGGCTTAGCTTCACTGCATGGTTCCTTTCGCGATGCAGTTTTTAACAACGCATCTTTCATTAGGATGAATGCGGAAGCTGTTGTATTCCGCCGTGGTATTGGTATTGTTTTCTGGCTCATCGTGCACAGATTCCTCCAAACTGATCAGTTGGTAATCATGAAAACACTTACCCTTTCGTAACACCCCAGCAGACCTCCTGGTGCACACCTCTGCAGGCTCCAGCTGTGTGCAGAATCCAAGGAAATAGCATCAGGTCGAACATCAGAGCTTGAAAACGACCCAGCGATATTTGGATTTCATTAAGATAGACCCCAGTGTTTCTCACATTAGAACATAAGAAAACAAATCAGTTTTCAAACCGAGCTGCATTTTCCTTTACCAAAAGCTTGTAATTTTGATGCTTTGGTGTTGTAAATGGTTGACGTCTCAAAGCAGATTATTAACTTTGACTATTGATTTCCATAAATAAACCGACAAAATGAAGAAAAAAAAAAGTTAAAAGCTAAAAAAGTTACTCTGTGCACATTTAAAGCTAGGCAATAAAAGATACTCTAGCTTTTGTGCCTTTATTTTGTTTTTCTATAGTTAAATTTATCTTATTTTCGGATTCATGTTATATTGTTGTTTCCTCTTCACAAACAGGAGTTGTGTTGTTTCATTCACACAAGTTTAACACAAAAACCCTGCATGTTTCCGAGCTATTCCCTCAAACACTTGTGATGTCATGTTGTAATACAGGAAGTGCTCCACTGTATTTTTAAACTCCGTAGGACTTCACTAAAATCATTCGGATCATTT
>KN490512.1:0-11826 GCA_000787155.1 Scartelaos histophorus
TTATACATTTTTTTAAGTTACATTTTTACCTCAAAGACCTAATGCATTCATTCCAAAATAGATTATAGTACATTTTCTGTTGGTTTTGCCACCACTTTCTCTCATGCTCATACAGGAATGGGTTTAGACTTGATAGTTGGTTCATACCTGGCAACCGATGCACACTCCTCCACCGTCGTACCTGCCGAAGATGTCTAAACTTGCTCCCCTCTGCTCCACCTCAGGGTCGTAATAGCAGTCAAAGGCATGGGAGAAACACTGGCAGGCTAAAAGAGGAAACCCCCCACACAGACACACACACACGGTTATTCCATATGCCTGAGCAAATTACCTGAGATTTCCCCTTGACTACATTTAAGCCACGTAAGGTACTAATTTTGTGAAAACGATAAGCCTAGTTGTTAAGATTTTGGAGAAACTGTAAAACCCAGGGTATACAACATGGCACGTCCTTTTCCTGTGTACCTCCCACGGTAATCTTAATGAATCACAACTTTTTTCTACAGTACGATGATTGGATTACAAGCTTTCTTCGTCTTCCTCTTGCTGCCTTTGTGGTGGCTGTAAGATCATATTTCATGAAACTATCTGTCAACAATTTAGAGCAATTAGACCCCAGCTGACTTTGGCCCCCTGTGCCCGACAGGGAGGCCTGCTAATAAGATGGTATTGAAGGTATCTGGTCTACAGGCAACGCGGTGTTAAGTAGACGAAAGGGAGCTATCCCAAACACACTGGGACCAAAAGTGACAAAGATCAGTTTTATTTGAAAGTGTTTATTCAAATAAATCACAGGCATTGGTTTTAGTATTTAGCAAGTTTAGGTTTGTTTTTCATATTGCTCTATTTTTTTTTGTTTTGGAGTGATGGAAATCTAGCATTTACCAATTCAAAACAGGCTCATATGGCTGTAGACTTTAAGTTGTTTAGTTGATTAATAGGTCGGTGGTGTTTAAGTCCACCAGAATTCATCTATTATTCAATGAATTTTGAGTTTAGAGATTTATCTGGGAAATAGGAGAATGTATAGTGTGAGTGAGCTGATGATTTAAGTCTTAATCTACCTTTATACACAGTTTCGTTGTACATTTCTGTTTAAATAGTTAATAGGGTCAGATACATGATTGTTTTGATCGTTTTTGCCAACTGATCTCTTCTGTTGACCAAGAATTTCTTTAGTCGACTACATTTCTACAGCGTCATATTATTTGAAAAGTCAAAAGTCCTCAAAAATAATTTCGGGATACCAAACAGAACTAAATCCTGTGTGCAAATGTTGCGTTCTCACTGATGTGTGTCAGATTAATCCCTAAAATACAATGTAAATATATATTCCATGACTATTTAATGATTTGTTTTATGAAGAAATACTTCTGTAATTAAGTTGTATAAATTTATGTTGACAGCCCCAGTGGGAGTCTTAAAATCAGACCTCTCCCACACATGGAATCAGTAACCAGCTATTTTTATCAATTGCAACTCACAATCTTACAACATCATTATGAAGAAAAAGCACAACAGGGCAAATTACATCACATGCATGAAAGTTTACAACTATTCCCAGATGTTGTGTCAAACTCCAAAGCACTCTATATCTGATTTTAACATTAAATACTGCTTGAATGATAAATATATCTGCTTTACCTTTTCCCCGAGTACTGTGAGTACATGACCTTAACTGTGCCCCATACTGTTCACCCCACATACCACAGGAATCCCATGTCTTCCCTGTGCTTCTCCACAATGCCATATGAGGGCATCGACAATAGGGCTTAAACATGAGCCACAGCACAAGAGGACCCTGAAGCCTCTTTGTACGCTCGTAATTCAAAGCGCCAACAGCCATGGAGAAAGCGGCGGCCATGTTTGTACTGGGGGGGCACTTACGCTGACACTCGTTGGGGCTGTGGACGGTTGCAGCACGCCATGGCTTCTGGTTAAAACCCGGGCAGCAGCGGTCACATGACTCTCCACAGGTGTTGTGCTGGCACTGGCACTGCAGTCTGAAGGCAGCACAGAGAACAGACACCTGGATTTAGACATTCTATCAATAGCATTGGCAGGGGGGAAGAGTGGAAAGTTTCAGGAAGCCTATAGGTTGTGTTCATGTTCAAGAATATGTTCTATGTTCCAGGTTTGTTTAAAGGGTAAAGTAAATGTCACTTCACACAACATTATTGGGATCAGAATGACATCGACAAGATCAGATTTACTGTGAAACTGTCATAGGTTCTCTCTTTTTCATCCATTCACAATCACACAATCTAAAATCCGCACCAAAACTCAATAGGGACAATATAACAGGCAGGCTTGTATCTCCACAAACCTGAATGGAGGCTACAATCTTCTCCATAGAGAATGTTCCAAAGTGAGGTTTTAACTTTCCATTTCCATGGAATCATGCTGTTCATGTGCAACCTGCCAGAAAGTTTCATACTGTGTCTTTCTTAAGTCACCTAATATATTTTCAAACGTGAAATTTTAACTTAGTGTTGCTCAATCTTGACCAACAAACAAACTAACCAAAGTAAATAATTCACATTAGACAACTTAGGCTAAAGTAGAACTAAGTCACATTTTACCTGATGAAACTTCTTTGTAAGTCCTAGTGATCGTTAAATATGTATTAACAGGGTGTTTGAAGCGTCCATTGTCTCCACGTGCTGTTCCAATGTGGAAAATCAGCTTTGCAATAAGGCCGATACAACCCAAAGACAGTTCTCCTCTATATAAATATTTGGCAACATTATTTGATTTTTATGTGATTATACTGCCTAATTTCAAGGAAAGATGAAATATGCTCAAGAAGGAGTTGTACGGGAGGTCTGTTGCTGAAAGTGACTTAGTTCTGCTTTAAACATGTATTGATGTAAAGAGATTATTTTCTCTGTAATGCAGAGGTAACACACACAGACTGACCTGCTGGAGCCCTCCTCATGCCGATTGCCTCCACAAACTTGCGCGTGTCCGTGGCAGACACAGCGCCCTCCAACACTGATGTCTTTGATACTGTAGAAATACTGTAGACATACAATAAAAGAAAACATTTTACTGACCAAATGAAAACAATATTATCTGCCTGGATCAGTGAGTGCATGAGGATCCTTGTCCTGATAAGAAATGGTCAAAGTATCAAATGGACTGTAGGTAAATTGTTCTTGAGAAGTAATTAGCTCATGTAATTTATAACTTTGCGATACATTCCAAAATGACTGAAAAATTGGGTCACGCAATCATTAAACACAAAACAAATGTCTCCATTTTACAGAAATGTACTGTTTTTGGCTGATTTTATTCATGATTTCCCCCCCTCTCCTTTTGCACTCCCCCTTCAAAAGAAATACGCATGGATGACATATAAAATCACTTCACTTAGTTGAGGGAACAAAGTTGATTCGGCATTATACCCTCTCTTTAAGTCAAATTTTCTAAACAAGCGAAAGAGCCAAAATTGTTGTGAAGAAAATGAACATTAGAGCGTGTACCCTGCGTGTGACAGTGGGGTCTCTCTGTGCTTTGGAGATGAGGTGGCCCAGCAGGGTGCTTGTCCGGATTAAATGCAGACGTATATTTGTGGCCTTGGTGAAGTCTCTCAGTACCGGGGAATATGTGAAATTTTGGGCTCCGGGACGACCATTGACCAAAGACACCACAATCTGCACAACACAGAAAAGATTTTAACACTTAATCACATCTGGGCATTTAGGTTAATAACAGTTTAAGATGATTTATTGTACTTCTCCATTTTCCAGTGGCACAATCCGGGAGTATTCAGTGGTGCAAATTTGATCGTCATCTCTTACTATTCGGGCATTTGGTTGTTTTCCAAATCGTTCGATACACTCTCGCTTTGAATCTGTGACATGAGAAAAGTTTTATAACACTCATATTTTTATTTTCTGAGATTCCAAACTCTGCTAGTATATGGAACTAACAATCAAAACCAAATCTGCAAATCTTCCTATGCACTCCAGTAATCCTAGATTAATCCCTAAAATACAATGTAAATATTCTTGGCATTTAAAAACCACATATTCACACATTTCCTGTCTGGAGACAAATTCTAAACCATCTCCACAATGAAACCTGTGTCCAGACACATAATCTGGCCCAGAAGACCAGAGAAACACACAGGTATAATTAGTATTAAGCAGAATAATAGTTATATCCTCTTTAGTAATGCCATTTTAAGCTTTGCTATTCACATGACATTTATTGTGGCTTATATGGAATGATATATATTAAACTACAGTATAGAAAATAGACATAAAAGCTTAATCAAAGAAGATTTTTGACGCCATGTTGGTTTTATGTTCTCCACACTTCACACACTTCACTGACCTCCACAAAAGGTCAGAGTTTACAAGACAAGATAGCTCTAGTAAGCAGTAATTCTTTCAATGATTCAGATAACTTCTCTTTGATGAAACGTTAAGTGTCATAAAATGTGTTCTTTTATGTACATAATTTAAAGGTGCGTTGTTTAACTTTTCTGGTGGATGGTCTGTCAAATGATTTTCTTCTAGGAATGTTATAGCTTTGTCTGGAATGTTTCACTGTGTGGCCTATCTGTTGATGGAGACCAAACTAGACCAAGTTACAGGTCAGATCTGTGGAGAGGCATCCCTGCTCACAGTCAGATGCCTGTTTTTTAAAGTATTGTTAAGCTATAACATAGTGCGGAACATTCCAAGCAGAGCAGTGACACATTCATGGAAAAAAGCAGGTGTCCAGACCCCCAACCTTAAAGTTAGACAGAGCATTTTTAAGAATAGACCATAAAACAGACTTACGTGCAAAATATTGCCAGGGACTATAGGTTCGCCCACTGTCCACAGAGCGCTCCAGCACCCAAAGGTCCGGCCGAGGGGAATTGGCAAACTTGATGAGGACATACGCGACATGGAAGAGCTACAAGGATGCACAAAAATAAAAGAGTCATTAGTCTGACGAGCGCAGCACATTTCCTGAGGTTACATTGTCATTTTTGTTAGTTCTGTTTCCTTTTTGAGAATGTGTGGGCACAAGATCAGTCCTTTGTATCTTTCAAACTGATAAACAGGACCGGGCTAAATGATGCTTGCTACTGTTGGCTCGCTTCCTGTTTGGTCTTTTTTGACAGACGATGTGAACTCCGGCTGTTATCTTTGAGGCCATGCAGGTCGACTCAAACAAGGAGCCAATCTGTAACGGCCTGGAGTCGATAAACACACAGCAGGTGGTTTAAGGTTAGTGAAAAGATTATCCACAATATTTATCTGACCATATCAATCATGTCAATCATCATACAGGAACACAATGCACATTTTCCAAAATTAAATCCTCGGTAAGAGTATATCACACATACATCCCACACAGTTAATTCAGAGGTGCTTAACGGTACTCGGTTGATGAATAGGGCTGTCACGAAAACATATTTTAATGGACAATATATTGCTACAGAGATAAATTATTATATTGTGCCACTGACAGTGAAAACAACGCAGGATAAACTCTGTAAACAAATTTAAAGGCGTGAACTGCAACAAAAAAAAATGCAGAATGAACTAAGAATTAGTTATAGAAGTTATTTATTTGTTCAGCTCAAATCCTGTTGTATTACACCAAAAATACCCTAAATCTCCACTTTTAAAAAGAAAATGTACCCACGATAACTACTGAGCTCAAAAATATATGGATCCTATATTGAACAATAAGTCAATAAAGTAATTATTAAGTGAACTATTTGTTAAAAATGGTGGTGATATATATATTTTTTTCAACTGAATGTACAATATTTATATTTCTACAGTAATAAATGTGATATTAACATTTTATTTGAAAAGTAAACACATTATTTGAGACACCAAAACATTCCCTTCCCTGTGACAGTCAACAAGAAATTTAGTTTTGACTGTCCTAAAGTAGTAATTTCTGCTTTATCTTAGAACAGACACATCTAATTCTATTATATTCTATTTGATTTAGTCGTCTTGAGGACATAGGGAAGGTATAAAGCATTTGGAGTTCCCGTTCATTTGTGTACTTGGAACTGACACAGTCTCTACAAGTAGGAAACAATACTGAAATATGGTATCAGGATTATCATGGCCAAAATAATTGCAGTTAATGATTATATCCTGATAATATGTAAGCTGCTGACCATTTAACAGTGTCATAGATATGAATAATTATAATTTAGATATTATGAATAGGTTCCATGTTTAGTTATAGTATTGTACTTTGTTATGAGTGAAAACAACAATGATCTAGAAGAAAACATCATGGATAAGAAGCTTATTTCTGCCCTTTCTGGTAATACAATAGTGATTAGCTTAGTGAGAAATGATCACAATTATATAAAATGTCTCACGAATGATTATTGTGTACCCTTTTTAATCACAATTTATTTTATTTATTTAGTTTATTATCCCATCTCTATCTAGAAGACACAATGAAAAACATTATATGCAGCTGTATGAATAAGCTGCAGTTTGACTTGTGAGATACATTGACAAGTTGTTCTATAAATATTGCAAAATTAGATGATTCATTCTTATTATTATCATCTTCTATATACAGTATATTTGATACCTGCTCACATAAAGACAATGACCTGACTGTAACCTTAAAAAAAAAAAAAAAAAAGATTAAGTCGTGGCTCCTGAAGTTGCAGCAGCATCACCAGGTGTAACTTGTGTAACTTGTGTGTGTCTAAGGGGGAGTACTGTATGAGAGACAATGACCACTGTAAACCTAAAAAAAAAAAAAAAAAAGATTAAGTCGTGGCTCCTGAAGTTGCAGCAGCATCACCAGGTGTAACTTGTGTAACTTGTGTGTGTCTAAGGGGGAGTACTGTATGAGAGGGCAGGAGACACACAGGGGGCTGAGAAAGAGAGAAATGTTGTTGAGTTTATACCTGTATCATACTTTGATATTTGATTCTCTTGACACATTCACTATAACTAGTAATCTAACTGCTCCTTATGAACACTTTAAAGCCCTTGTGGGGGCCGATGCTGCGAATTAGCTGATGCTATAATGACATCTGCATCAGATTACAGAATTGTTAATCTATGTTTGTGTATCTGTTGTTACTCAGATAAACAATAAATAAATGTTTTTGCTGTTTTGTTATATCGTCTTTGACCTTACAATGGGCACGTCTTATCAAGAGCATTTAAAGATGACTACAGCTTTGATCAACCGTGTTCCACAAACTCTGTTCTCAAAGCACTCTTTGTTTAAAGACTTGGTGTGGCCTGGAATTTACAGCAATACAATATTAGTGAGTACTGCACCTACAATGTCAACACACACCTTGATATAACTGACACTACCTGCCTTGTTTTATCAGGAACATATTGATTTTCCTAGTTTATTGGCATAGCAAAATACAACAACTCCCAGACAAAGCCTTCCCTGCCCTTAAGAGGAGATTGAAAACTGTATATTCTTGACTTAGCTGAAGACATTAAGCAAACAGCATGTTGGCAGGCCCGCACTCGTCTTATGCCCCAGTGAGCTTCTCAAGGCCCGTGCTCTTCTATCATGAATATAGAGCTGCTAACACGACTGTCAAAGAAAAGCAGAGTATAGCCTACCACTGGGATGTGGACCCTGTCAAGTAACCACCGTAATTATCTTGATGGATTTCTCACTCTGGGCACGAGGAGGAATGGACTGAAGTTCAAGTGGGTTTTGGGTGACTGATTGATAGTGAGAGAGGTCAAAGAGCAGCGTGGGAATTGTCTTATCTTGTGTTTCTTACAACAAAAACAATGCTTTAATCTTTTATAGTGGAAGAAAATGAGATATTGTTATTGCATTGTGGAGGGTATAGAAAACATGAATCCCTATAGATATCTAAAAATCCTTTAATAGTACAATAAATATAAATAATAAACATGTTAAGACTAATTAGGAGTTTAATAACAACAGTTTATCATTTTGTGCAGCTATCACTTCAAAGTGAAGTGTTAGTATAAAGCTTTGTATGGATTTTTAGGTGACAAATTTACCGAAACAAAATACGGCCTATGCTGGAGATTTAAGGCCAAAACATGCTACAAGGTCCAAATCTCATATCTCTACATAACGTATCTGGATCTTACAATTCAATATACTACATGAAATTCACTATAATATTAAGATCATCTCTATGTATTCAGATTTTATCAGTTCCACAGCCTTAAGTTTGATAATATTATTCCATCAGTTAAAATAGGTTAAAACAGTTAAAACATGAATATATTAATAGATTTCTTCTTAGGCTCTCACTTTCAGGGGGTGTGACGCAGAGTTAATCAGTGAGCACTTCCACCTCCATGTAACCGGATGGGCAGAGAACCAGAGGGTCTCACACACAGACACACACACACACACCACACACACACACACACACACACACACACACACATGCACACACACACACGCACACAAACACACACACAAACTAAATGAAGGCTGCATTCACTGTCCTGGAGGTCAGGAGGGGAGTTTGCCAAAAATGTTGATGAGGTTATTTTTAATTTGGAGCACTAATTGGGATAAACAAAAGCTGTAAATAACAACAAATGATACTACAGGACTCAGTGGGAACTCGGCTCTTGTATCGCTGTGGTAAAGAGGATAAAGATTTTAATTAAATGTCATACAATCTGAAGCACAGATATTAAACCCATAGTAAAGTATTTCAGTCACTGTCACCAGCTTCTTGGAAAAGCTAAAATATCTGTGGGAAAATTATATGAGACAAACTATTTTGGGTCGTGAGTTAACTCTGTGGCCAGAAATATAATTGAAATAGTCAACAACAAATGATTTCCTATTGATACTTTGCAGTGACATTATGCTGGGTGGGTTCTGCGTGTATTTCTATGGCAGAATGTCCAGCTGTTACCATGGTGACAGAGTGCCCACATTAACAAACACAGCCTGATATCATTTTAACTGGTCTGAAAACTGGATTTAAACAACACCTTTTCTGGAGCCTGGGTGATCACGGTCCCATTTAGGTGTGTTGGAGTAACTAAAAAACTGTTGTCCATACAGTTTCAGACAGAGCAGTGCCTCCAGTTAGCATTGCACCCACAGGGAATGCTGCAAAGTATCAATACTGACATGTACAGTAAATCTCCAGGAAGTTCAAAATGATGCACCTGGTTTGTACTGCAGAGATCATTTTGTGGTGCTTTATAACTTGTATGCAGCAGGTTTTGTTTTACTTCCAGGTCTGTTGGATCGGGGAACATGCCGGAGCTGCCACAGGGGAGAGAGCAGAGACGTGAGGCCTGGCACGCTGCACCATCTCGGATTCCAAACATAGCGCCACATTCCGCCTCCCTCCTAATGCCCCCCTAAACAGACCATGCCCCCCGCTTTCAGGGACCTGTCAAGTGACGCACAGCACAGTGACAATCTGCTCAGCCCACGACCATTGACTCACCGCCTGCACCCTTTATTACAGCTTTAATAGTGTCAGTGATAACAGGGAGCTAATGTCAGGTTTTACTCAATGTTTGGACTGAACTGGTAGATTCAGCTATGTTCATGAGAGTCAAAGAAAGGCTTAGAGGGAGCTGCTGGGCACTATTTTAAATGCTTTAATAAAACTTTTAACAAAACCACAAACATATCTGCTGCAGAAAATTGTACCAAAAATCAGAGAAAGAAAAATCAACCACAATGTCCTAAAAATATCTATCTGTCCTATAGTGTGTGATATGAATTGATACCAACTAACCAATATTAAACTAGTGTCACACTGAAAGAAATGATATAAATAGGATCAAATGGCCTTGAACTTTATCAAATCACTACTTCAACTTATACTGTTTAAGAAAATGTGAGTTGAAATGTGAGTGTTAAGCCTATTCCTTAGTATCACAATTGATTTACAAATGTAGTATTGTAACAAGCAGACTACTGTGCAACCAAAAATAATATTTTCAAATCACATTTTTGTGACAATCTTAATTCCATATTTACAATGAACATGCCTGTTCTGGTAATGCAGCACTTTAAGTCCAGGCTTGAGCGGTCAAGGCTCCGCTTCGTTTATGACCTTCTCGTCTAAACATACACGCTGCTGAAGTATGTCCTGTGCCTACATATTGTTTAGAGAGGCATGAAATATAGTGCTGGCACGCTCAGCACTGCAGCACCAGATCCCAGTGGCATCCAAAGACATGTGGCACAAACACTTGAGCAGAGCCCTGCTGCCCTGTTCCTCTCTCCAGGATTTACACAGACAGGGCCCTGACAGGAGGTGTGCACAGGAGGCAAACGACAGGGTCAGGAGAGCACTGTCAGAAGAACTCTTATCTACTGATACTTTGCAGCAGATGTCATCAACAGTCCCCGGTGGTGTGGTGCTAACTGTATGCACTGTAAGACTTTAATCTGAGCTTCATTTTATCACAATCTACCCATAAAGAACTGACCTAGCTGAATCTACAACAGGTGAACTGATTTGTGCTGTTTAACAAGTCCTTTTTTGTGACATTTTTCAGTCATTCTCACCTTTTAATTGAAAAGCAAACATCTAATCTTTGGGTTATAATTCTGCTTTATTGTTTGGTTTCATTGTGGGATCAAAATTTTGTTTGAAATGTGCAGTACAGTACATTGTTCTGCCATAAACAGAATTTATGTAGTGTGTATATTTTCCAAATGATCCTAATCCTACAATAAAAACTATAACTGCACATGTCAGTGGGGGATAAAACAAACTGGAGTCTTCCACAGTAACTCAGTGCAAACTTACTTACTTACTTACTTACTTACTATTTTAACATATCGCTAATTACGTGTTTCCTTTCTTAAAACAAGTGTGGCATCATGCAGACACATTCAACACATAAGCTCACATCCCTGATAATTCCTTTCACCTTTGACCTTTCACGTCCACGCATCATATGTCTGTGTGTTATGGTATAGCTCACCCCTGACACACGGGCGCCCGGTTAAACACAGCCAGACAGTCCCGACCGGGCACGTGCCCCTAATACTCAGACTCAGCCTTTAAACACAATTCCTTTAGCATTTAACAGGTATGTGGCTCAATCAAATCAAAAAGGTTTAAAGAGCCCATATTATGCTGTTTTCTGATCTATCTAATAATGTTGTTTCCTCATCACAAATATACCTGGAGTTGGGTTTCATTTCTTTTGCACATGTTTAACGCCCAAATATGGCATATTTAGGCTGTGTTCTTCTCTCAAGCGGAAAACACTTTGTTACACCATGTGACGTTATGTGGTATTACAGGAAGTGCTCCAATGTGTTTTTCAATTGTTTTTAAACATTTGGATAATTTCAGCAGTGCTCTGATTGGCTACGCCCGCGCAGTCCACCCTGGTTTCACTTCAGTGACTGAAAAAAGCAGTTTATGTGCCAAAGGGTTTGTGAGTGCTACAGACGCCTGGTCACATAGTTACATTAAGATTTTTGGATTAATTTATTGAAATTGTTATACTTTCATGGGTTTTATTATACATATTTTACTATATTTATTTATTTTAGACACTTTTAGCTTCAATTCATATTCCTATATCACTTGGGCCTCATCTCTCCCCTGGACCCTGGGGCAGTTCCTGGTGGAGGTGAACGAATCTCTGCTCCTGGTGTAGACGGCTCTTCTGATGGTGCTTTCTCAACTGGTCCAACTGTATCCAATTACTGTGAAGTACTTTGTTTAACTTTCTGGTGGTGTCTACCACACGAGAAGTCTTCAGTGAGATAGAATTTCTTTGCATTCAGTGTTTCTCAATGTGGCATTAAACCTGATCAAGCATTTATCAAATGCAGATGATTTTATTGCCCCCCCCCTCCAAAAAAAAAAAA
>KN490512.1:11853-34239 GCA_000787155.1 Scartelaos histophorus
GAAAAACTGTATGTGGTCGCCTCTCCAGAGATCTGACCTGTTACATGGCCTGGTGGTGTCAAGTTTATTGCCACACTGTAATATCTCCATAGAGACAAGCATAGATGGCAGACCCTCTGCCTGAAAAGTTACACAATGCACCTTTAATGTGCCATAAACTGACAGATAAAAGCACTTTCATTTTAGATTTACATTTTTGGATCAGTTGGTCTGAAAATGATATAAGATTCAACTTTGTTTTTGAAATGACATCTTGATATCTTTGCAGTACATCATACTTCATACAATCTTCTTTTCTTAGAGTCTGTTTATGTCGCTAAATTAGCTAGCTCAGACCCGTAGCTGCCTGGCCAGTGAATATTGAGACAATGGAAGTCAAATGAAAGATGGAATCACCCTCTGCTGCTCCACTGTGGGCCCCACTGTGACAGGCCGCAGTCCAGTGGGGTGGAGCAACTTGTAACAATGCAATGTACAACTGTTTGTCTTTGTGCGACAGGTGGTGGGAGCCCAGTGTATTTGCCTCTGTCTCCATGGCAGAATTAGAAAAACGTCAACAAAGGCCCAACAGAGCTCCAGCCGAGCTCCAAGAGGCAGAAACTGGCTGCATGTTTGTACTTGTATGAATCTTGTGTTGTCAAAGCCTGAAGGCAGCTGCTGCACGAGAGCTTTCTTCAATTAAATACTTTACAGGAGAAGTCTCAACAGTGTGTGTGTGTATGTGTCTCTGTGTGTGTGTGTGTCTGTGTGTGTGTGTGTGTCTGTGTGTGTGTGAGAGGTTCAGTCTAGGGGTCAAAATAATAACATTTTACCAATAAAGTAAAGTTATGATGTCTTTTTTTCATTCACTTCACAACAGCCAATATGAATAAGAGCACAATTAAAATATCAACTACAATGTCCATAATTTAAAATGAAAGCAAAAATAAAAACATCAAAAATAAAAGAATCCAAAATTTCAAGTGTAATCCTCTAAACAAGGATAAAAAATAATAAAAATAAGTAATAATAAAATAAGTAATTGTTCTACACTTTTGTGGTTAATTCTATGATCCGTTCACATTTTGAATAGTTGAACATCAGCCTTACATTTAAAGACACATTTTAGACCATTGCTGATGCATTGTTAAATATATCATCTGAATATTGTTCTCAAAATAATGCAAATAAATATTTGTCCACTAGACTAGACATTTCTATTTCTGCAATAGCTTAGCAGCATTAAACTAGTTTATAGATGTACATGCCATTACATCACAGCCTGCGTCAGACCAGGCTCTCTCCGTTTGCTCTGTACGGTCCCTCACAAAGTTTTCCACATGGACCCTGTGTCCGGCACCATGTCAGAACACTAGTGTGAGCTATCACAAGACTGTGGTGGTAGTAAATATCTACGGTGCTGGCCTGGCGCCTCAAACTGCTCTGCTAAACACAGACACTTACATCATTCTTATCGTCACCACGGCAATAGCACGTGTTAACAGCCAATCAGGAGTCTAGGGTCAGACTGTGCCAACTGCAGCGTCTAAAGTCTTCACCAAGCACATGCAAGAAGCTTTGTGTGAGTGACGACAGTACCCAGCGGTCCAACACTTTAAACTACCAATCCATTACTCTATTAGGCTGATTAATTAACCATTAATATATCAAGAATGAAATGGGATTGTGCGTATAAAACCAACGAGACAAAGTTAAGTGAATGTGTGAATAACAGAACATAGAACCAATAAGTGGACGATGAACGTTTCCCACCGGACCAAATTACACGGCCTTGTTTTGGTGCCCATTTATCCGGCAAATTCCCACTTTGGGGAGTAATAAAGCGAAGCAAATCTTTGTGCAAGACTGAGAGCACAGAAAGAACGTCACACAATACGCCTCGGAGGATTGCGGTACAAAAGGGGGCGACGGCTGCAAACATTTGGACTTGAGTTTTGAGGGAGGTGCACCCCTGGGAGAACAGATTAGGTTCCTTTGGGAGTTAAACCATCGTGTAGGTCTTTGAGGTTTGTGATTTAGTGATTGAGTAATGGGGTTTGGTATGGTGTGTAAGCCTGCCAGCAGGGAGAATGCCAAATGTAAAACGAACGTGGCAACTGGTAGTGATTTTCACTCACTTACCAGAAGGTTGGTGGTTTCCTGGAAATGAATGAGATTGCTTGTGGTCCTTGAGCAAGACACTTCATCCTATTTGCTCAAATAATTATGTTGTGTTATGTATTCTGTTGGTCCATTGGTACTCAAAGCCATTCACTTTTTACATGCTTTGGTTTGATTGTCACTGTCTGTGGCTATAGTATCAGTATATTCATCACCACATAATCACATCGAAAAGTGAACAAATTTAATGAAACACCATGTGTATTTACAGAATCACTATAATCCTTTACAGTTATTATTTTAAAGCAATTAATTTGCCAATCAGAATTCAAGTAATGGTATAAGGGATGCACCAATATAGCTTTTTCAGCTCCAATACAATATCAGTACTCTGCCAAGACTCAATATTAACCAGTATAGCAACAGAGAATGTCAAATAAACAAATAAACACAGTTAACTTATTACAACATAGATCCAATGGATTCAGTGAAATTTCCTGGATCAGTACTGATATCCAGTATCAGTATTGGTATTGATGCATCCAAAAACACCACAATGTTCAGTTAAAGTAAAAAACACCACATGAATCTCTATCATCAACACATCTGACACCTGTCGCACACCAAAATAACTCACAGCCATAAACGTATCAATATGTCTCAAGGCCTTTTGAACCTTAATCTATCCGGCCATAATTCATTTAAAAACATCATATCCCTTTAACTATCAAGTCAGAAGCTGTCTGGTCTCATCATATGAACGGACAGTGGGAATAAGCCCTGGTATGTTTGCCTCACATGGTCCACTGTGGGCTGGCTCAGTCAGGCAGATAAGCACATGCGCTCCGGCTCCTAAAATACATTCCCCAGAAAAAAGGAGCCACTGGCAGTCTGATACATGGTGCAAATGTTTACCCGAACAATAGCCTGTCTTCTATGTCCTGTAAATAGTTTTACAGATTGGGTTCCCAGAAAAGTCCTATGTTTCACCAGAATGGATATGACATCTGATGTTACAATGGCAACGTGTGTGGGTCTTTTTATTGTCTTTTGCAGATGGGTGTGGTAACTGATTAAAGGATTTGTACCCACTTTTTCCCATGTATCTGACCTACATTTCTCATGTCCCAGTACAGACACATTGAGATTAAAAATAAGTCTGCTGCATATTGTCTGCATGTAATTATAAAGTGTTTTACTGTCCTATAATCAGGAAGTGCTCATTGGTATGCTAGCTCTTGTTAACTGTCATGGCAAAACTCTGCACTGGCCTCTGAGAGAAAAGGAATAACTTTAGACCAGGAACAGTGCCTTAAATCATTATGGTCTCCTACTATCCAACAGAAGTAGAATTTCTGTGTTTTTGTCATGGGAAACAGGTCAAAGGCCAAGGGTCAAAGCCAGGTTGGACACATATCTAATTGCTTTAGTCTGTGTGGGACATCACACAGACACAGATAACATCACATGAACTCTACTGCGTGCGAGTCTCAATTCTGGATAATTAAATACAATAGATGTGTAATAAAGTGTATACTTTTAGAATCATCAAACTCAGATTTACACTAATCTATAACCACCTTGTGATGTCATGTGGTAATACAGGGAGTGATCTACTGTGTTTTTAAACTCCATACACCTTCACTAGAATAATTTGGATAAGTTCAGTCATGAAATTTTCAATCCCCACTAAACAAAAAGTAAAAATTAGCTGTTAACTTGAAAATACTGCTTCGTCACAGAACATTTTGAGCTTTGGGCAGTTACTCAGACATGTGTAAATGAAACAAAACATAACTCCAGGTATGTTTTTGATGAGGTAACAACTTTCTAACATGTCTTAAAGCTCACAAGAGTTAATACACCTTAAGAATTCAATTAAATAGAACATTTAACAGCAATCTTAAGAATGCCTAGCACAGATGTGGCTTCAAACATACTGGCGGATACAACTGTCAGAAAAGCCCCATTGACGTTTATACAGATCTCTTTTTAATGAAAACAGCAGGGCCTTTATCTCAAAGTACATCTTCACAAAGCTGCTAGAACAAGCACCTGTGCAGATCGTAAAAGAAACCACAGAGGCCATTCAGCAGCACACAGCCCTCATAACTCACTGTACAAATCATTTATACCAAGGCAAAAAAGAAATCTGTGAACTGATGTATTCTTCAACCAGTCTATGGAAGGATTTTTTTTTTACAGCTAATAGATGCAAGACAATATCAAAAATAATATTCATCTTATTCTGGAAGTTGCCGTGGGTGACAAAATCATCATTAAGGTTGTATTAGTTTGTATACAGACTTAAAAAAAAGCCTCCCAGAGTATCCGTGTAATGCTGAATATTGAACATTAATCTCCTTTACATCATATTTTAGGGGCAAAATGTTTTATTTAAATTAATGTGACTCCCACTTAACCGGAAGTGCCACTACATAGAAAGTGCAGTTAAGGAGCATTTAGAGGCAAAAGTCGGCGGGGGACAGAATAAAGTCAGTACAGTATACATATTTATTTGACAATATGGAAATAAAATCGGCAACTGTCCATTTCTAAAGCTATCAGAGCGATCCACAATTGAATTGATTAGCAAATTGTTAAGACTGTAATCATTTAAATACATCAATACAGCATCATAGACCATCTCATACTCTGCACTATCAAATATATATCTATAATTTAAATTATTACAAGTGCATGTTCACAATAATATGTGTGCTTATTTTGCCATTGATCTGATCTACAGCTTTTAAAACAAAAGTCTCACCAAATATTAAACGTAAAATATGCATTCACAACTGATTAAAGGTCAAACAGATTTAAAATAGTTGTGATTTCAATTATGAGCCCCAGTGACCCTATTTAAACTACTACAGATTTCAGTGTCGGTTTAATCTCCTAAGAAATGTTACGCTATTAACTGAGTCTTGAGCTCATACACATCCACTGTCAGGTTCTGCTCACTTACACTGTTGTCATAATGAATTAGCATGGGGGGGCGCTAATACATTATGACTCCCAAAATAGTTACCATATTTATCCATTAGTACTAAAGGCTGAAATATGAGTTTAGATATCAAGAACTATTTTAAAAAGCTCTAACATAACATGGGAACGAACTGAACTATTTACAAGCACAGGTGCAGCATTGTGAGGCTGAGTGGCTGTAGTCGAGCTCTTTATAGAACCACATAATGCAATAACTCTGCTTTCCCCAGGTTCTCAAATAAACTAAGCATTACCGTGTATTAAAGCCGGCATCCCCTAAAGACCCTGCATGTGTCCATTCTCCGGTAAGCGTGGCCTATATTTAGACTTTTGGGGGCTCTTTGCTCACCTCAGCTCGACTAAAAACAGGGACACAAAAGCCACGCACCATTGTCTGACACTGCGCCCACTGGGAACCGAGCAGATTCAACACGTGTGCACCGGGGGCGAGCTCTTTTGTTGCGCAGGTTTTTTGAAGTCCCGGCCTCCACCTGCACTCCTGGAATCTGATTTAACATCTTTCTGATCCCTAATCCCAAGACAGAATTCCTCCTCTCTCCTCACAGAGCGAAAAGCAGCGTGTGGTAGAATTTTAAGGGTTAAGAAGAGTAAAATCAGTGCCTGCTGGAGAGTTGCTGCAGGAAGTTTAAAAGTTACAACACGGATGTGAGGCTTGATTTCTGGCAAGCGGCCAACTTAAATGACTTAATTTGCGGCTTCTGCTGACGATAAAGATATTACGTATCCAAAAATAAAATGAAACGGGGAGTTTGTGGGGAGTCAAATCAAGCCTAACCAAACATCAAAAAAGCAAAGAAACATTATATTTTACACTTTGCGCAAGTCCATCCACATAACCACTTAGAAATGGGCATAGAAAGGGCACATTTTCAGGATGTTTTCAAGTTTTGAGTTGTAACTACATGTAAGTATGCATTAATTGATTGATTAATTAGTAATAATAATAATAATAATAATAATACTTGTATTTGGCTTTTCAAGATACTCAAAACGATTTACATGAAAAGACAAACAAAGGCAAAATGAAGAAACAAGATAGTTAGTGAAAGCTGGTTTTAAAAGAGATGGGTTTTCAAGATATTTTTAAACACTGGTAGTCTTAGTTGATTAATCAGAATGTACAATCATTAATCAGAATGCACAATATACAATGTACAATATACAATGTACAATACTAAACAGCTTTTGGCATGTAAACGACGACATGTCAGTTAATTGTGTAAATATTGGTTAAAAGTTCCAACACCTAGAAAACTGAGCTGTTTTTCTTGATTGGTAAAATCTCCATAGAAATACACCCAAGCCAAAAGCCAAAGAAAACATGTTTTCATATCCTTTGTGCAGCTCTCTCTCGCACTCACACAGAGCAATTATCATTCACACTGCAGGTAGCAACAGGTAAATATGGAAAATGATGGGCTTACCTGTCCGAGATCCAGCGTGACGTTGACCTCGTTGTAGTTCAGGCCTCTGGATAAAGGAGGACTCTGCCACCACCTCTCTGTCCCATCAATAGCGTTTGAGGCCGGATGAGCTTTGTTTGGGTCATTGGAGTTACAATAATCACAGAACTGGCCCTAATGCATGGGAAATGGTTACTATTCGGATGCAACTTTGACACTTATGTTGTACTAAAGTCTCATCTAGATTATAATGTTCTTTCCCAATCGAAAACATATCTGGAGTTTTCTGTTTCATCCACACATGTGTAACATACAAACCCTGCAAATCTTTCTTCTCTCAAATAGAAAACACACTGTTCCACCTTGTAATGTCACGTGGTAATAAAGGAAGTGGACCAGTGTGTTTTTAAACTCCATACACTTTCATCAGAATCATTCAGATCATTTCAGCCCAGGAATGAACAGAGCTAAAAGGTAGATATTAACTACAGAGCATTTTGAGCTTTGGCGATGTAGACAGATGAATAATAAAGGATTAATCATACATGTGTGAATGAAACGAACCACATGTCTGGGTATGTTTTTGAGGAGGTGACAACATTCTATCATGACCAAGTGTCAATTTAGCATAATATAGTTTAATGAACAACTGCCTAAAAATAAAACAAGCTCAAAATACAAATCCCTGTCTTTAATAGTGCAACAATAACCTATGGGAACTGGAAAATATAGGCCTGCTGAGTGTTATAGCCAATAAATTGCTCACCAGGTTACAAAAAGGGTAGTGAACCATAGACAAAAAGATGGACTTTGAATTCCACCTTGTCCTACTGCCTGAATGACTGTAATGTGCCTAAAAATAAGGTTACTACATTGTCAAGCATATCCCACGACATTTTTTTAGCCTTGTTTGGGGTATATTAGCAGAACAATGATAGGAAAATTACACATTTCAAGTAGGTTCATCCATCACCTAATCCTACTGCGCCAGAGTGAACTAGACATGCAATTATATTAAAGTGCTGCCATTAAGTGCGTGAAGTGTTGTTGAGTATATCACAGACTTGCTTTTACCTGGATATTCTGGCTGAGAACCGCTGTTGTAGGTCCACCAACCAGTTTACAGTACAAATCCTGCCTCGGTCTCCCTGCCTCATCCTCGCCGCAGGTTGCAGTGGCTGAGATCCGAGCTCCCTCTGCGAGGTTAAAATACGGAGGGTTCAAACTGAAACCTGTGGCTCCATTAAAAGTCCCTTGTCCTTTGGCGTTCCAGAAAAGTGTTACGAAGAAAGTACAAAACAAGACCACGACGTGTGCACATTTCATTCTCTTCGCCATATTCCGCCTTAAAATCCCCGGTAGATGCTGAGGGCGACCCGCAACATGCAGGTCTTGTCATCTGGATATTCTCAAAAACGCATTCAGATTACGTACAGGACTCGTTCGCCAAAAATTGACTTACTCCAAACGCGTCAAAGCAAACTTTCCATAAATCCTTTGTCGAAGAGTGAGATGCGGTGCGTCTGTGTCCGCGGCATGTTTTCAAACCTCAGTGCGCAGTGGCTCTCCTCTCCAGAAGTGTGCACCACAGTGAACTCTCATCAGGTGTCGGGCTGCAGCACTGCACTAATCCAGCGAGTGGGGCCAAAGGTCTGTCACAATTTACGACGATCTTAGAGGCCGTTTAGATAAAAATCTGTTAGGCATGAATAAAATAGACTATTTAAAAGCAATAGGCTATCTGCGTTGGGGATGGATACATTTCAAATAAAAGCGATAGCAGCGAATCCTGTGCGTAAAAACCTGTGCGTAAAATGCATTCTATGGCGCGAATAAACAAAATTAAAGCTTGTGAATAAACAGATGGAGATCTATGTGGACCTTTTTGGCGCCATCTAGTGCAGATTACGAACTAAAATGGATAAATCAGTGTAAATGACTCTTTAAAATGACTTAATAAGTATCGTGATGTGTCAGATCATAGTCTCATAGACGTTTAATAGCCTAAAATATTTTAACTGAGTCTAGAGCTGTAGCTGTGGTTCATTGGCGCCCTCTTCGGGTCCAGATGAATGTCTCATTCATCTGAATGAGACATTGTGTGACACAGTGTGAATCTTCCATTCTGACATGAATAGATCCATGCAGATTATCATGGATATACAATTACTAAAGTGTGTTTTTTGTTTGTTTGTTTGTTTGTTCTTTTTTCAGTGTCTTTTCCCGGCAGCAGAATAGGACACAGTAGGGTGTACAGGATGTCAGTGCCTGTAATTTGATCACGTTTCTCTTCTTACAGACAGGACTTGCAGACTTGTGTGTCTTTGTTGTCTTACGTCACCCCATAACACCAACAGTATGACACAAAATGTTATTCATTAATCAGCTGATTCTTAGACAAGTTGTTTTTCTTGATCCAGAGCGGAGCGCGTGAGTCACTGAATGGCAACTTCATTCCTGAGACTGGGCGCGCAACTTTGTGGGACGCATGTGTCATGGAGGCAGTGACAGACAAACAGGAACTGAACGAGCTCTAATACGAAACCGAATTTGATCACAGGCGAAATCGGTTTTTATCTGAAATTCATGGAGCCAACGAACCTACAGGTGAGAGAGTAGCTGATGTTCTGTAATTGTGCCAAGTGTATATGCGATTTTTCCTCACGTAGTCTACAGTAGAGTAATGCTTTTCACTCCAGTGCGGTGACCACATCGCAGCAGCCTGTACAACTGTGTTATACGCTACAAAAGTTACAGAGCCTAATGGTCTAATATCAAGCTATACTGATCAATGCCCGTAGCACGGTAGGCTACTACAAGTCTGAGTATTGCTCACATGATAGATTATGTCATTAAAAAGTTTTCAAACAACAGATCTTAATTGGAATGACGTTTTTTTCGTATGGTCTGTGATTGAGCGTGACGCCACACAGAGGCTACTTGAAGCAATCCAATCACTCATTTGGTCTATTTGGTTTATCTATTGGTCTATTTTGGCTTACTGAGAGAATAGGCTATCTATTTGAGGGGTGTCATAATACGTTGTCTGCTTTTGAAAATGAAAATTTAGATTATAAGTGGTGCTTTGCATCCTCATTAAGACATATTTGACTCCACATTTGGGGCAGGTTTAGTGATGACATCAAACAGTGATGCTCCCTCAGTCAGTTTGCTGTGGAGCAGCCAACAGATTAAAATAGGCCCTTGTAGTGACCATTTCTTTAAACAGCCACACCGGTATGAAGGTTTCCTAACCAAGTACAAGGAAACAAAACATGAGCTTAGTTCATTTTAATAATGGGAAAAAGAATCAATGCTCTTTCACAGTACTCACAGGTAGAAGAGCTTTACATTCCCACACCTACTGTAGCTGCGGTGATGACTCACGTTTGCCTTGTAGGAGCAGCACAGCCTCTTTATATTATGAATATTTCACTTAGGCTAATCATTTTAACTGTTTGCATTTTACTCTTTAATTAAATTATTTAAACTTTGAACATGGCTCTCACTGTCCTATAGCTGCTTATCAAACACAGTTAGAAGCACAGTTGTAGGTCCACCAACCATAACTTAATAAATAAATAAATATCTTTCTTATGTAGAAAGCAATTGCAATTGCTCAGAGGGCTTCACAGGAAGACCAGGCTGGAAACTATCAAGAAGCTATTAGCTCCTATCAACATGCAGTCAAGATCTTTCTGCACATTCTGAAACGTGAGTCATATTTAGAATTTTCTGACATGTTATTCTCCTCTCTCCATCTTCTAGGTCTATCTTTGTATGCTAAATTAGGCCCATTTATTTCATTCATAGTGTATGTTTTCTCTCATTAGGTGAGCCCCAGGGCAAGGATGGAAACCAGAAGATAAGAGATAGCTGTAAGCAATACCTGGACAGAGTGGAAGAGCTGCAGGCCTACTTAGATAATAAACAGGTGGCTATGATACTGCTATAAATGTACTTACGTCAAGAGCATGGGTATCTAAAAGGGATTTCATTAAGTTTGTGATGGCTATCAATATTTTTTATATTTTTAATGTTCTAATGGTAGAACTAAACCTAGACTACCAGTAGTAAACCAGGCGGCACAGTGGCTGAGTGACTAGCACTCATGCTTCACAGCAAGAAGATTCCAGGTTCAGTCCCCAGGTTGCCCAGAACTTTCTATGTGGAGCTTGCATGTTCTCCCTGTATTTTAATGGGTTTCATCTGGGCGCTCTGGTTTCCCCCATCAACCCAAATACATGCACCATAGGTAGGTAAAAATCCTCCAGCTAAAATCTAAGCCCAGCAACAAGATCATGGAGATGGGTCCCTGGGCGCCCCATGTGCTGCCCACTGCTCCTGTAAGGATGGGTGAAATGCAGAGGACAATTTCTCTACGGGGATTAAAACAAACAAACAAAACAAAACAGGGTCAAACTTCTCTCAAGCCAAAACAAGAACAAATGTATACACACTCTAAATCAGTGTTTCTCGGGCTGTCTTACATGTATCACTGATGGTATGTTGGCTACCTCTGGTGATATGCAAGGACCTCTGACGTTTGTTTTATATCTTTGGTTTAATCAGTATTTAAGCTTGTCTATGATATAGTCATTAATAAATTAGTGAATCTGATATAGTTTGAGTTTAGAAATGGTGGGAACCTGAAACACAATAGATAGATAAGATAGATAAGTGATTTGATATTACCTGTAGTCTTAACATAAACCTGAATCTAACCCATCGACTACGTAATATTTGGTGCGCCCTAACGTGCGTCTTGACGTCATCACTTTCGGTGTACGCGAGGATCGACATTTCAATGCGGAAGTTTCCGCCTCGGGAGCGATCTTGAGAAGAAAAACAAGCCCCTTTAACTATATATTACACACTTTATAGTGTTTCTTCTGCGCAATATTCTAAAGGGCTTTGAGGGTACTGAACCGTAGCTATATTTCGTACTGTTGGAGGAGCGATTGGCCGCTATGGCTAACAATAATTTACAGGTAAGTTGTGGATGGACCAACCCAGGCTAAAATGCGCAAATGCACCAACAAAGTTGTTAAGGTCGCGATTTAACCCTTATAAGTGACTCTCGCTTTATAAACAGCGTTTAAAACACATATTTGATTTCCTTATGACTAGTTTAATATTGTTATGCTTGTTAGATTGTAACTTTTAACGGGTGTAGCATTAGCTGCTAGTTAGCATTTTGTGCTAAAGCTTCAGCGTTGTTGTAACAAGTTAAAACGAAAGAGAGGAACCAAAATCGTCCTTTCTTCTTTCCTACTATGGAATCGTAAAGAATCGTTTTCTGTAAAGTCAAGCTTGGAGCCTCATTAGGTTTGTTACCTAACTTGACACTAATAAGATTAAGGTTTCGGTGTCATTTAACTGATTTTAAAATACACACCAGGATAAAAATACACGTTGTTCTATTTGTTATCTTATTTTATAAATTATTGTTTTGGGTATTTATATATATAACTATTATATAATTTAACGTGACAATGTACGTTCTTAGATCAAACTCATCTAATCTTAGGTGGAGCCATGTGCTTTATTACTCTGAAATAAATATATCTCAGTTGGCTCTAACATTTTGGTTTTATGTTAAAAACAATGCAGTATAACTGATATAATAGGTTTCCAATATGTGTGTGTATGTGTATGCCTCGTTTCATATCATTCGTTTTATTTTAGCACAAAACAATAATACAACGTGGTTTAGGGCACAGTACTGTCTGGTAAATGGTTTTGTTTTTTTTTTTTGTTTTTTTTCATATAGAAAGCTATTGATCTTGCCAGCAAAGCAGCCCAGGAGGACAAAGCACAAAACTACGAAGAGGCTCTACGATTATATCAGGCTGCTGTCCAGTACTTCCTTCATGTTGTAAAATGTAAGTTATTTTTTATTGTGTGTCTGTAAATCAGTGCTAAATTAAATTAAGCTATTTACAAGTCAAATAAATGCCATTATACTGCCATAATACAATTGATTATGCTATTCCTTAACAGATGAAGCTCAGGGTGAAAAAGCTAAACAGAGTATACGAGCAAAATGTGCTGAATACCTGGACAGAGCTGAGAAGTTGAAGGAATATCTTAAGAAAAAAGAAAAAGCTCCTCCCTCCAAGCCTGTTAAAGAATCTGGGAGTGATGACAAAGGGTGCGTTTGTGGGCTGGGCAGCTGATGGCTGATGGAGTGATTTCTATTTTTAGAGTTTACAATGGTTAAATTTTTAATATATAGATATTTTTTTCCATATGCAGAAATGAAAGTGATGAAGGTGATGATCCAGAGAAAAAGAAGTTCCAAAATCAGCTCTCAGGTATTTATTTAATCATTATAATTATTCAATAGTTATTCATTTTTAAATATTTTTAGAGAATAAATGGTGATGTCTTGATTTGTTCATATTTTTTGTTCTCAGGTGCAATTGTTATGGAGAAACCAAATATTAAATGGAATGATGTTGCTGGTCTTGAAGGAGCAAAAGAAGCTTTAAAAGAAGCTGTTATTCTTCCAATCAAATTCCCCCACCTTTTTACAGGTACCCAGTGAGATTTACAGCTTTGAATCATCTGGCAAGAATGAAAAGAATAACAATAAGACCATACCTTTTTTGTCTTAAAGGCAAGAGAACTCCTTGGAGGGGGATTTTGCTCTTTGGACCTCCAGGAACAGGAAAGTCGTATTTGGCAAAAGCCGTAGCTACAGAGGCAAACAATTCAACCTTCTTCTCCATCTCCTCATCTGACCTTGTTTCTAAATGGCTTGGAGAGAGTGAAAAGTAAGTGTAATCAAGAAGTTGAATTGCTTTATAATTATAAATTGTCATACAACAGCCAGTCTGTAAACTGCGTATGATATGCCCATAGGTTGGTAAAAAATCTTTTTTGCCTGGCACGAGAACACAAACCATCAATCATTTTCATTGATGAAATTGACTCTCTCTGTGGGTCCCGAAGTGAAAATGAGAGCGAGGCTGCCCGTCGTATAAAGACAGAATTCTTGGTGCAGATGCAAGGTAAGAGATTGCAAACTTGACTAAAAGCAGTATAAACAGTGCCAATAAGCAGAGCAGTGACAATCTTTTATTCCACAGGAGTGGGCAATAATAATGATGGAGTGCTAGTACTTGGAGCAACAAACATACCCTGGACTTTAGATTCAGCTATTCGAAGAAGGTAATTATTCACTGATTAATGTATGCAGTTAAAGGTTTTATTTTTATTGAACATAACACAAATGTTGTCTCCCAGATTTGAAAAGAGGATTTACATCCCACTGCCTGAAGAGCATGCCCGCTCCTTTATGTTCAAGCTCCATTTGGGGGCCACTCCCAACAGCCTCACAGACTCAGACTTTGTAACTCTGGGCAAGAAGACAGATGGTTACTCTGGTGCAGATATCAGCATTATTGTTCGAGATGCTTTGATGCAACCAGTACGAAAGGTCCAATCTGCAACCCACTTCAAAAGGGTATGCCTTGAACCTTTTTTCCAGTAATACAATAGCAATATTGGCCCAAATCCTCATATTGTTAATGAGACACTTTGGTTATTCTGAGCAGTTGTCCAGCTGAACACTCTTTACATCTATGCACTTAACTTTACTCTTTGCGTTACTCTAAACTACTCTATCATTTAGAATTGTGTTATGGTTTTTAATGTAAAATGTTTTTTAGGTAAGAGGGCCATCAAGGAATGATCCAAACATACTTATGGATGACCTTCTGACACCTTGTTCACCTGGCGATCCCAATGCTGTTGAAATGACATGGATGGAGGTGCCAGGAGAGAAGCTTTTGGAGCCAGTGGTGTCCATGGTAAGAGAAGAACAAGATTTCATACAACATACTTACAAACTGTGTGTAATGTCTGTGTTTTTTCAGTCTGACATGGTGAGATCGCTGGCCAACACAAAGCCAACTGTAAATGATCAAGACCTGGAAAAGCTGAAAAAGTTCACAGAGGATTTTGGTCAGGAGGGCTAAATATGCAGTTAAACTCAACCAAGCCAAAGCAATGTATATGTGATCATCTTTACTTGTGTTTTTCTCTGTATTGGCCCATTTTTTTTTTTGAAATTACTGGCCATGATAATATGCCTTTCTTCTCTCCTAAGAATGGACTGCGTGTATTTAAATTTTTAAGAGATTTAAAAAGGCCCTGCATATAAATTGGTAATATATTGTGCATTTTAAAAGTAAAAACAAAGATTATAGAAAAAGGCACCCAGTGACTAATAAACTCTCAGTGAATGCCTCACTCAACGTAAGTGCCCCTTATGTCCTCTATGTGTTCTATAAGGAAACAGTTTCTAGCCTGTACTGTATTTGGAGGAATGTATTTGGACATGGAGAGTGGTGTTAAGTGTGTATTTTATGTTTTTCAGATTTTGTGAGGAATATTAAGTTTCTTAGGTCAGGATGTTTGTGGAGTTTGATCCAGGGAAAACTTTGCATTGTTTCAGTAGTTTTTTTGTTTACCGTTTTTAATGCAACATGTTTAAAGGGGTGAAACACCGACGGTGCCAGACCAGCATTATTTTAAATACTCACTAGATATGAAATGCTAAATCATGATATGCTTTTCTCCACATTCTGTTGTACATATATTTTATTATATGTACAAATTAGGTTTTTTGTTCATTAAATGAACAGGAATATTTTTCCTGCTAACATGTAGCCTTACATTATGCAAATTTTAATATGTAAGGCAATACAATACATGTTAAAGTTGGCCTCTGCAGCCCAGATTTTCTTTTATTTTTATAACAGAAGAAGATCAAGAATATGCGGCATGTAGCCATACATTGCGGTGTGCCTTCTACATGCAGAAGTTTTTGGTCAGAATTAAATGATCATAGCTAAAAGAGACTATAACACTTGCACATTTCATGTTTGCTCTAATAGATCTTGTATACAACTGAACTTTTCTCTCATCAGGTTGACTTTATTTCTGTTTGGGAATATTATCTTATTTCACTGTAAATGTCTACTTATTATAGTCAACATAGAAATCTTTTCTAAGTGAAAAGTTCTGTATATCACACACTATATTTCCATATTGTAAATAAAGGTTAAAGCTCCAAGTCTGAAATTATTTCATTGGGTCCTGAACTGTGGGTTCTCAAAGTGGGCTCAGTACCCCTTGGGAGTTGTGACACTGACCTTGGTCAGTTGTAACATAATTTCAATATTATTTAACAATAATGACCATGCATTGAATCTATACTTTTAATGAAACCTGTATATTTGAACTGATATTACGTTAAATGACACAATAAACAACTCAATACATGTATTAAAACCAGTATTCATGTTTTGACAATAGTTTCATTTTGCTGTGCAGGTGTTCTTTTAGTGGAAGTATTATGAGATCATGGCCTGAAAAGTGAAGGAACACGTCCTGCAGGAGGCGCCGGGACAGTAGGGGGCAGCACAGACTTTTTCCATGAGTTTGAGCGCACAGAAGCTCCACAGAAGAAGTCAGTTGGATTTGTTTTGGTTTTGCGCTTTGTCACTGGTCCCGTGTCACCGGAGCAAAGGTCCACCACGCCTGCACTTTCACCTGCCCCTTGCATAATTCTCACATTCAGGCAAAGCGGGACTCCTCCTCCTCCGGGATCCGTGTTACACCACACCTTCTCCGGGCCGCCGCCCCCTTCAAGCTCCGTTGTTCCAGCCCAGAAACAGGCCCAGAAGCTAGTTAGCCACAAGCTAACGACTGTCTGCTTTTACTCATGTCATCGGATGAAGCTTTGGGTTCAACGATTACGGACTGGCTGTTTGTCAACTCGTGGTGGCTGCTCCTGCCTTTCATCATGCTCCTTGTGGTCGTAGCCTTCATAGTGGCGTTTGTGTTGCTCTTGTACATGATATCTCCTCTTATCAGCCCCAAACCTCTCAAACTCAACGGGGCCCACGTCGTGGTAAGTCATGCGCTAACTTATTTGTAGCTTGACCAGAGTCAGCCAGAATTAAAATCGAGGTTGCAGATTGTAGCGATCACTTGCATTTATTGGGATAATGCTCTGATAAATGGGTCGCAATCGCCACAGACCTAAGAGCAGCCGCATAGTTAAACGTAGTAAAAGAAGCGTTCAGTGGGAAATTAGACATTATATGGACACGCCCACCCCGTGTTTAAACTACGAAATTTAACAAAAATAATGAATGATACTGTAACATCCACTTTCTTGCCCTGCTTCCCTGCTGCAAATGTACATATGGCTTATTTATTATAATATTTGTATTATTATTATGTTTTTATTCAGATCGAGGCATATTTTAGTTTGGGCTGTAATACTGCAGGTGATCGCTGTTGATGCAGCTTTCATGTCATATGTGCATGGGTTGTTACATTAACAGCAGCGTTATTAGGATCTCTTGCTTTTGCAGGTCACAGGGGGATCTAGTGGAATTGGAAAGTCCATTGCTGTTGAGTGCTACCGACAAGGAGCTTTCATCACTTTGGTGGCACGAGATGAGGTTAGCACTAAATATTACAAGTTTAGTTTACAGATTGCATACAGTTTCTTCTTGGGTTCTGGTTGAAAATCTATCTGTTAAGTTTGATTAAAAGTATTTTCTTTTAGGCTAAATTGCTTCAAGCTAAGAAAGAAGTGGAAAAATTTGCCATTAATGACAAACAGGTATGCCTTGCTTGTAATCGGTTGTTTTGTGTTGCATTAGGTCAGTGTAAATGTTTTAATAGCAAGTATGTAAAAGGACTCTGCCTTTTGGCCTCATATTGCACAACTGCCTCTGTGTATTCAGGTGGTGCTGTGCATATCAGTAGATGTTTCAAGTGACTACCATCAAGTAGAAAGCGTGATAAAACAGGTCAGTACTTTTTTTCTCACCTCCCTTCAGATTATTAACTGTATTTAACAGTTACATTTATTTAGTATGAGTATTAAACCCTTATGTCTATAGGCTCAGGAAAAGTTGGGGCCTGTCGACATGCTTGTGAACTGTGCTGGCACCTCCATCTCTGGAAAGTTTGAAGAAGTAGATGTGGACCGCTTTAAAGTAAGTTCATTCTTATTTTAGCTGTTGCTTGTCTCATTGCATATCATGACCCTTTGCCTAATTTCAACAGAAAATGATGGAGGTGAACTACCTGGGCAGTGTGTACCCCACACGGGCAGTTATCACCACAATGAAGGAGCGCAGGATGGGTCGGATCATGTTTGTGTCCTCTCAAGCAGGACAATTAGGGCTGTTTGGATACACTGCGTACTCTCCTTCCAAGTTTGCCTTGCGTGGTCTTGCAGAATCACTGCAGATGGAGGTGAATTATTAATTTCTTATCAGTTAGTATTTTGTTTGTCTAATACTGGTAATTTTAAATCACATGTTTATCACCACAATAGTCATTGAAACCAAACAAAAGACGAATATATTTAATGGATTGAACAACAGTGACTCAGGTGGTAGAGCAGTCTTGTAACAAGCACAGTTAATTTATCACTTTATTTAGTAAAAACGGTGCATGTTAATGGAAATGCATTAAATGCCTGAAAGTTAAAACAACCAACTGTAGCTCAGGTGAAGTTGGAGAAATGTCTTGCCTAAGGGTACAATGCCACTGACATTACAACATAACAGCATATTAACGGCGGTGGTTTATTTTTGCAGATCAAGCCGTACAACATCTACGTGACTGTTGCCTACCCCCCTGACACTGACACCCCTGGACTAGCTGAAGAAAATAAAACAAAGGTTTGTGTCATTATAATAAAAATCTGACACTTGTACAAGAAAATGCATGTACTTTAATGTACTAACTTTACATTGTTTAATACATTAGCCTCTGGAGACAAAATTGATCTCTGAAACTTCTGGAGTTTGTCAACCTGAGCAAGTGGCTAAGATAGTTGTTCGGGATACAGTGGTAAGAAGCATATTTGGTTCTGCCCCAACATTTACTGTTCATTGTTAAACCAAACCTTTTGATTGTGAGGATGTAATGAGTGAATGAATGGTCTTCTCTGTCTCTGTACTCAATTAAAATATGAGCTCACCATTTCTGTTCTTCCTGTATCACAGCAAGGAAACTTCAATAGTTCAGTAGGGCCAGATGGGTACATGCTCTCAGCCCTAACCTGTGGAATGTCACCGGTCACCTCCATCACAGAGGGTCTTCAGCAGGTAGCACCACTGTACTGTTTTATATATTGGGTACAAATATTGTTTGAATGTTTATTTGAAGGTGTGTGTTTTATCTCCACAGATTGTTACGATGGGCTTGTTCCGTACCATCGCCCTCTTCTACCTTGGCAGTTTTGACAGCATTGTGCGCCGATGCATGATTCAAAGGGAGCAGTCAAAAGCAGCAGACAAGAGGGAGTAACATCAGCCTTAGCTTCTCTGTAGCTTCTTGCTCTCCTTCCCTTTATAGTTTTTGTACTGTTTGTCTAGGGAGTGGAGAAAAGGTCAAACTTAATTTAAAAAAAAACACAAACATTTCTGTGGGAAAGAATAACATGCTGGGTTCAGACTTCATTGCCTTTGTGTTCTGAGACCACTGTTCTGCTACTATTAAATGCTGGCTATATGAAGAAACATGTTGACTACATGGCACATACCTTAACTTACCTCCTAAATTTGAAATATTCGGACAAAATAATGGAGCTTCCCCTGTGCAGATGAAAAATGGTATTTCATGGGGATTCATGGCTTTTTGTTATACTGTTTACACTACAAAAGACAGCTTTTTTGTCCATAGTAATCATGTTAAGACACACTAAAGCAATGTTTGTCCAAACTCGTCATACACGTTTACTCTGCTCTAAGTACTTTATTTGTCCACCATCTAACAGCTGAGCATTCCAATATCTGCTTTTAATGTGCTTTGTGTGGAGAAATAAGGGTAGACTAAACATCCCATTCTTTGAAGCAGGTTGGCTTCAATGACAGTTTCTTCATTGGTGTCCCTTTTCCAGCCCTACAGTGTTGTTGTTTTAGTCCTCAAAGAGCAGAAGCAACAGATAGCCTGTCTGACCGGTTGTGCCAAAAATGGCTTGGAAGTCTTTCCCACCAATATATCACAATGGATATATTGTGGCATGTATCACAACACTAGGTCCACCTAGTAATTTAGCAGTTTTTTCAAGAGGTCTCCTTTGTACCACAAGTCTTTGCAGGCAAAGCAGCTTCCCATATGACTGAATAACTTTGCTATTTCAAGGTTTGTTATTGTGCTCTGAGTGAAAGATACAGAGTTCTGTTCAATTATATCAAACGTGTTTGAGTGTTTGCCTTGTTCCAAAACAAATTTAATCATACAAAATGCAAAAAACTATCCAAAATATTACATTTCAGATGCAGTGTAGGACCAAATCATTTTGGAGAAATCATCTGCACGTGTGTACTGTATGTGTGCTTTGTTTGCTGTGACTGAGCCAACCCCAGGGAAAAGAAAAGCCATTGTATTTTATAGTCTCTGGTTAAGTGCGCCAAATTATTTAAATCTTACTTTGTTTACATACATTTTGAGGCAGATAAAGTGAATATTAGTACCAACAGAACACCAGCATAGGTGGCAAAGTTTCACTTCCTATGTGTTGTTATGTGTAATTGCAAGCATGTTGTGTTCACACACTGTTGTATCTACACACTGGTAGCCACCTGTGCTCCGCTCATATGTTCTGGGTTGGCAGTAGATAGACAAACTCGCTGGTTCGAGTGTGGTAGTTACTTTGCAGACTGGCTGGGGGTGCTAGTGGCCTACTAAACCTAAAGCTCATTATTATGGGCCTGAATAAAAGGTTGAAGATGCTTGTACACCAGGCACAAGACACCATAAAATTAGATCATTCCCTTGTGAGTTTGGTTAAGCCTTGAATATCTTTTGTTTGCTTTTGTTTTACACACAAGGATATAAAGTAATGGCTCACAAGTCTTCCATTGATCCATCACAAAATGGGAATGTACTTTATCATCACACAAATCAGTAAAGAGGAATTGTAACGATGAATACGCCACTATTTAAATGCCAAAATGTGTTAAGACAATTTTCTGTAAATGTGATGCATTATTTTGAGATTTTTTTGGATGTTGCTGCTTTGTTTCCTTAGAGGTTAGTTTGTGAAATCTGTGGAGGTTTTTGGGACCCATTCTAAGCCTTAAGACTACTGATAAAGCTACAAGAATGGACCTATCCACAGAGCTACTGGTTTACCTGTTCATTTGTTGACTTTTTCAATGTAAAATGCAAACTGTTTTTGTGTATTCTGTGAAACGTAGCCTTAATGGTATCCAACATTATGAAAGTGAGAATGAATGAGTCACCTGTGATGAAGTTCTCATTTGATATTGGTGGGGGGCTTCAAAAGCTTTTCATGAAAAGTTTGTTGCTTTTACTGCTATTTTCTACTGAGGTAGCGACATATAGTTTCTAGAAAACAATGTAGCCATTTTAGCAGGTTTTATTTTACACCTTTAAGCTATGCAAACCAAGCTTATTCTTGTGTTATAGGAACATACTACTATTTAACACTCGCTGTTCTATATTTCTGTGTCATCATCATAGGTGATATGCATTAATTAGTTTGAAGGTCACAATGCATAGTTCATTTAATCTAGTGTATGATTATTTTAATGTTCTGCCAAAAAACTTAACACATTCACCTTGTGTGCCATTGAGAGACAGTGTGAGAAGTTGTTTCTTTGTCTTATTTTCTTATGTGATAAACTAAATAAATTTGTGAAGACAATATATTTTGTTGTAAAAATGTAACTTTTGACACACACAAAAAAAAGTTTATGAATCTAAACAATTTTGTACAGCAGGTTTGAGTTTCCATCCACAAGGGGGTAGTTGTACCACATCAAAGCAGAGAGGGGATGGTCTTGTGCTTCTCCTAAATGAAAGGCGTGCGCACGGTTCTTGAAATAGCATGGAGAGGATGGTATTTTGTGTAGAAGATTTAAACAAACATTAGTACTGACAGAAGGGCAGAATTGGCAGCTGAAACCTCGTGATGCAGAGGTGTATCTCCACAACTATTCATTCTAGGCACTGGGCTGTACTCTCCTTGGATCTACAGACCTACGTATGAATTTGAGGGGAATGAATGTCCAGGAACAGAAGTATAATATGCATGCTTCTTTTTTTTAATGTCCATCTCAGTATGACTAAAACTATTTCTTATAGGGCACAGGCAAACCGTACGTATCCAGAAGATTTTGCAGCTTGTATGGCGCATGGATTGTATTGTATGGACCATTACTTCCTGTCGCTGACGTCAGGACGCGTAACCGCGGAGTGCACGGCCGGTGGCGCGCAGCGCAGGGAGCACGGAAAGAGGAGGGTATGAGGAACCGCGAAGGGCTCAGTCCGACCTTGTCTGGCTCACAGTCGCACACCCGGACGTGCACACGCGGCTGAAACTGTCGGCGGCTTTTAACTTTGACCACCATTCATTTTTTCCCCGCTGTGGTTCACGCCTGGGTGATGTGCACACAGGTCTACACTTTTCTTCCGCATATTTAATTTCTATGCAAAAAGAAGGTCGCCCATGTCGCTCCAAGGATTCGGGAAATGAACACCGCTGCTGCTGGCAGTATTTTGAGCTCTCTTTTGGATTGCGTTGGGAGATTTTAAAGCCTATTTGGGCCAGCGTCCTCCTGTGCGTAAGAGTGCACATCTCACTTTATTATACCATGATGCGTTTGATTTAGGATTTCAACTCTCTCCCTGAAGTGCCAAATTAACCCGCAATGGCGAACGATTGCAATCGCAATATTGTGGAAAAGTACATTTGCCATAAACTCTCTAAACGTGGCTTCGCATGGGGCTTTCACGAAGACGCCGAGGATGAAGACGTCGCCAATAACGGGTCAATAGTTGCATCTTCTCCGTCTTTGGT
>KN490512.1:49034-60972 GCA_000787155.1 Scartelaos histophorus
AAATTTTGTTTTACAGTTTAAACTACTTTCCAAGTGAGTCGTATGATACTTCTTTATTTTTAAATTTGATGATGCAAATATGATAGCAGAAGATGAGATCGCCTTGGAAATCTTTTCACTCCTATTCTTCCCCCACTTCAAAAGCGAGTTCCTGAGGGAGCCCTGACTGAAATTCATGATTGTTTTTCTCTGACATTATTATAGGGATCCTGCTCTCCACCTACGGCTCTGAACTTCTAGCCTTGCCACTCTCATTTACATCAACAATACCACTCACACATGAAACCTGGCCTCTTGTAGTCCGGACCACGTAAACTGCCCTGTATCGAGTTGCTTGCATGTTTCATTCACCGAGCCAACTCTCAGCGCTTTGATCTGGTGATACTTTCTCCTTTGTCAAAGCTCTTTATTAGAGGCCATTACGTTGAGCTTTCTCATTAAAGTCAACTCCCAACACTTTATCTTGCTTTTTTTTTAAAACTTGTAGCTAAGGTTTAAGAGCGCACAACACAAACATAAAATCCCTTAGCTACAGTTGTCCAACCAACTGTAGCTCCTCCATGGTATTAGTATGACTACATGTTTGGCTTGCTGCGAGTCTCTCCTTAGTTACCCCTTACACAGGCTGTGATTTAACCATACTTGGCCCTAGCATAAAGAAGTCTTGAAGCAGACGATGATGTAATCCTGACCGCACAGGAAGTGACTAAGAGGACAGACTCTTGGAAATTCAAAGGCCATTGTGAAAAAGACAGAAACGCGCAGAAAAGCTGAACGCATGATGTCAAGAAAATGAGTTTAAAACAAGCGGAGAAAGGAGGCCCCATGCGGTCTATTCATTATCCCTTGTACAGTGTTTTCCTTTTAGGGGGGCTATTTTGAGACCAAGGTTGTGTGGTCTCAAGGTCTTAAGGGGTCAGTGGATATTACTTTTAAAGGCAGCAGCAGCATGCCGCCTCTGTCACAGGAAATGAGCCTCTCCCACAGGCTGGACTTGTCACAGGAGAAGCAAAATGGCCACCTGGGAATCCACTGGTTCCCACGGCCTCTATCAGCCCATTCCAATCTCAACCAGTCAAGCCTATCTAGAGCAGAGTTGAGTGCTGTGACTGAAGTAGAAAACTACTGCACTGCTTTCTTTCAAGAGACCCAGCTGAAAGGAAAGGTTTGGAGTGGTGTCAAGTCAGGTTCTAGGCATTTTTTCCCTTTTTTCCCCCCTCCTCCTTTTTAATGTAACTTTCTGGAGGTGGCATGACACCTTCATGATTCCATGGAAATAGAAAATGAAGATAATACTTCAGTGGAAATATTTTCATTTTATGCAATACGGTGGAATGTTATAGTAAAAGGAACATTTCCATGGAAACAAGCAGGCAGACACCAGGCCTATAAGAGTCAGATTCATGGACAGCCCGGTCACAACAAGAACATGTTTTCTGTGCAATAGACACAACCATGGTTTTCTTTTAAAACATGTTGTGGCTTTAACATTCCAACTGAGCCACAAAATCCTCTCTAAGTCACATGGACTATAGAAAATATTTGCATAACTATTAAGCAACAAGTGGGCAGCAACATAGAGGTGTTTATCTATGTGCTAAAAGGAAGTCCCTCGTATGTTATTGTTGTGGGTGTGTATAATATTGATAATAGCAACTAATCCAAAACCTAGTGCTTGTTTTGAAAGACCAGGTTTGGCCGTAACAGGCTGTGTTTTTAAGTGAAAAGAGCAAATTAGGTTTTCCGTGTTTATATGTGCATGTGACTGTCACACTGTTCAAAGTTTCCAGTTATTTTTTCCAACTTCACCTTTAACACTGCAGTAGTCAGGTCAGGTTTTTCTCATGTGACAGTGATAGGGCGAGTAGAACTGAATATATGAGGTTTAAACATGGGTTAAAAGAGTAAAATGATTCACTTTTCACTTGCAGTAATGTTTAACCACCATGATCTCTGCTTCTCATTGGACTGAATACATTTCATATAGATGCACATTCACATAATCTAATGATAAGACTTAATGCATAAGATCATGACTATTGACTGTCCACGCTCACCACTGTTCAATGTTACGTCTGGCCCCTGGGCTGGACTTTAGTCATGGTTGATTTCAAACCACAAACACGTCACTCAGTGCACTTCCATGGAGAGACCTTTAAAGTTCACATCTCATATTTAATGGGAAACCACTTAAAATGGCTTTAACTCCCTCTACTATGGCCCCTAAATGTGTTCCAATGATTCAATGATTCAGTGCTCTTATCCCATTCTCCTCTGTTCCACTGCACGTCATTGCTGGCCTTTTAAACACACAGCAGCCCTGGTTTATAAGAGTTGGGAGCCCTAAACTGGGAGCTGGAGATGAAACCACTCTTATTTATAGCAGTGGTGTTACTTGGCCCTGGTGTCACTTCCCTGTCGGCTTAGCACCGGATGAGAGCATCACAGACATCCCTGTTTAGTGCTTAGGATCTATTTGGAGACACCATTGTGTGAGATTTTTAGAGGACCAATTGTTACAAACTAAATGTGGCTCAAGGTCAGAATCAATTAACACATTGGCATTTGTGAAAAGTACTTAACTGTACCCATATGAGTAGGTTTTTTTTTTAAATATAAGAATATTTTATAGATGCACTACGTAGCTTTTCTGATAGAGGGCCGACAACTGCATGTTTCCATGGAAATGTCATTGCTTTGCCTGGAATGTACCACATGGCATTAAGTTTATCCATCTCCATGATGAAAAGCAAGTGATGTCTCCTGACAAAGTCACAGGTCAGATCTGCAGCAAGGCGAGTTTGCTCAAAAATGACTCTTTCACTTGCACTAAAAACACGTCTAACAGAGTAAAGCATGTTGGATAAGTTTAATACTGTACAGATAAATATGCACAAAAAGTACTAACACCTTTATGGTGACAGACTACATTACCAGAAAAATTGACACATAAAGCACATTTTACTTTTTATTGCACATTTTACATTCTGTTTCATACTGAAAATTTGAAATAGACAAGCAGTATTTATAGTGAAACAGATAAAAGTTATCCTTTGCTTTGATGTCCAGGTTATAAATGATAGTCCAGGCTGTATAGCGTAGGTTGAATACATTAGAGCCGGTGACAGGAGAGCAAACACCAGCAAGGTCAAGCAGTCCTCCATTTATGTGGGATCAAAGCTGTTCAATACAAATCAATGAGATCGACGAGAATAAAGAGGCTGCCAGATCACAGGACCACTCCGCCAAGGCCAATACCAAGAGGCATTCTACGATTCATGATCTTATACTTTTACTCACATGATACTGGACTCTGCATATAGAACACAGTTGTCTTGTGCTCTATATGCTTCAGATTTTCTGCTTTTTCTGAATTCTCAACAACCTTTTCACACGGCACATTTTTTATCTCACTTAAACTAATGGATAAAAAGGTATTCACACACGACTACAAAATTGCATTTTAGCACTGCTATTAGCAGTAAAATCAGATTATGTGATGGTAGATTGATTGCAGAGATACTCAGCATGGGCAGAGTGAAGTTGGATACATCTTTGGGTGGGTTTTGCATCATTCATTGCACTTTACACAATTACAATGCAGTGTTGTAAATCAACAAATTGGAATATCATCCAGAAAATCTAAGGACTTTTACATGCAGAGGCGCACTTCCTGGTTTCATATGTTTTTTATATCTTCAGAAGCAAACATCATATGCATATACATCTTACAGGATAAATGTAATTATCTCTTCAGGTATTTTTAATGAGAAAATATAGTACTTTTACCATAAAATGAGATTTTCAATATAGTAAAAGCAAGTTTAATACTACAGCACCTCCAAAAATGTCACTTATCTAGAGATTTTTAGACAATGAATAAAGCAGACAATAAAGGAAGCCCATGTGTCAAGAGTAGTGTGGGTGATTTAGTGGCGATCGCGTTTCATTGCGTCGAAGCAAACTGCACTCCCATGGGAGACAGCTCTGTTTTGTAAACACACCAATGCTGCCTCTGCTGCTGCTGACGCACATTTGAATATTTATGAACCTTTAGGGGTATAGCATTCCCCAAGTCAAATTTGTATCCATTTTTACAATTACGCTTTCTGCCGTTACAGCTATTGGGAACGCACTATTAAAAGGGTGTTCTACTTTTCGGTCATTCTTGTAATTTATTCGACAGGCTAATGGCGCTTTAGACTGGCTGGACATTTAAAAGCCCATGATTTGATGTAGGAATTAATTTAGATTTTTACAAGGGCTATCGGTGTGCAATGATTTCAGCGAAGCGTTTCAAAATACAGGTGCACAACACTGAGGGAACATGACCTTGAATATAAAGCCATGTAATATGTAAATTAATCTGAACCATTAGAATAAAGGCTTTTATTGAAGTGGAACTAATTTGTACTGAAAAATATATGGCAACTGCAACTTAAAGGCAACACCAGTAGCCACTCCCCACTTGTAACCCCACAAATAGAACAGTGGATCTGGAGTTTCTCTCCTTCAATCATAATCCTGATTCTTTCTGAATAGTGACTAGGCTCTGTCTTACTATATAATTGTTCAAAGGATTCTGATGATGGATTTTATGTCTACTGTTCTCATATGTAGTTTATTCTTAATATACTCTGCATATTATCCAAGAGCATCTCCGAGGAATATTAGCCTTATTTGATTTCTGGAACTGGAGTAGTCTATGAAATGTTTCAGGAATTAATTTTTTTTTTAATTGTGGGGACTAAAATCTGTATTATAGGGAATGTGCCAATGTTATGTCCCCAAACAGCACAGAAATCCAATTGCGTGTATGTTTTTGTGTTCACATGTGGGAAAAAAATGTGGCTGATTGTTTTTAAATAAAATATAATTCAATTAAAAATAAACACAATTACACATATGGCATATAAACAAAGGGAAGAAAAAAAGTTACCGTAATCCTTTTACGTCGCAGTTTCATTAGTACAAATTCATTTCACTAAAACAGTCCCATCGATTCCACATTTAAATTCTGTTGTAGAGCAGTGCGCCTATTGTCCTGGGCGGGTGGTGGCGGGGTTGTTGTTTCCAGTGATTGCATTATTGTGGGTTCATGGCTGAAGGGCTCAGTGTCCTATAGTGTTTCTCTGTGCTGCTGACACAGGGACATTCACAGGTAATGACTGTCCCCACGATACCCTCCTCTGTCATCCCAGGACGAGCAGCCAGTGCCAGACAGTCCGTGAGATGGACACTGACCAGAGGTGATGGTGATGGTCAGCTTGTCAACACATGTTTTTTAGGGAGATGTGTGAGGCTACTAGAAATATGACTTCAGCTAAAGGGCAGCAGTGCAGGGATTTGGGAAAAGTTACAGACAGTAACAGACTTTTTTCTCAAAATAAGAATAAGCAATATGATCATTAGAGTAAAGACATAATATTAAAGGGCCCATATTACACTATTTTCTGATCTATGTTACAATGTTCTTTCCTCATCTTAAACATGTTTCGTTTCATTCACACACGTTTAACACACAAATTATGCATATTTAGGCTGCATTATTCTCTCAAACAGAAAACACTGGTAATACAGGAAGTGCTCCACTGTGTTTTTAAACTCCATACACCTTTAATTTCTAATCTCTCCTGGACAAGATTTAAAGTATCTGTTAACTTGAAACTGCTGCTTCAGGACATCACAAGGTAGAGCATTTTGAGCTTTGGAGATGTAGACATAAAAGATTACACAAATCTGTGTAAGCGAAACAAAAAGAACTCCAGGTATGTTTTTGAGGAAGTAATAACATTATCACACAGCTTAAATCTCAAAAGAATCCAGTCGGTGTAATACAGGACATTCAAATATAACATCTTTCATGATGATAAAGATCAAGATCTCTTGACGTCAATCTATGAATTATTGTAAGACTGACATGGAAGGCTGAGGAAATGACTATAAATCTTAGGGATTATAATTAGGACATCTACAGGACAGGCGTACTGCATGCTCTAGTGCTCATAAAAAGCTACTCTATTATGTGGTTAGTACCTGCAGCTCACAGCAAATAGCCATAAAGCCTTTTTCTCAGGAGCTGATCGTGTCTGGATGGGTTTCTCTTGGACAATTTCAGTTTCTCGCATCAACTCAAAACATCCACAGTAAGCTAAAAACTACAGGCACGTTTTCAGAATCTGGATATCGGTCCCACTGCCCCAATGTCGCCCACAGCTCCTGACAGGTTGCCCGAGAGTCCTGGTTAAAGATAGCAGAAAATACACTTAATGAAGACGATAAGAAGCAAAAAAAAAAAACGACATTGCTATTATTAAAGAGGAAAATTACATATGTGAGAATGTACCGTGCAGGATTTCAACTCTGCCCATTCATATTAATTTAAAAGAGCATCACTAGAGTCAGAAGCCATTGTGGTGTTAGGTTACATCCCAAATTGGTTTAAAAAATATCCCCTGTTCCTGTGGAGCCCATTCTTTAGAGTAATACCCCCTAAATTCACATTTAAGTGGCTACTCAAATCAAAAGATAAATTACTATAGACGTTAATGCCGCCTTTGCACTTTTTTTTTATCCCATATTATTCCCCTGTGGCTTTGAGACAGGGAGTTTTGTTTGGCTTTAATTAGCTCACTGTAGTCTCTGAGAAGCTCATTATGAAATCAAAGTGGGGCCGCGATGTCATCTACGGGATATTATGGGATGCTATGCGAACACTTAGGAAATAAGCCGGGCGCTAGGAGAGGATGGGGCAAATATAGAAGCCCAAACCACAACAGCGGCCTTAATTACAAGTTGAACTATAACCCACATCCTTGTCTTGCAGGCATTCTCTCCCACTACTGCAATAGTGATGCCCCAAAGCATTTCCCTGCTTGAGGCTTTAAGTAGGGCCATCCAGCGCGCACAATTTGACTCATTATCTACCACACAAGAGCTCTCCCAGTCGAGGAGGGGATACCCAACGGGATGAGCTAGCGGTTGGTATTTCCTGTTGCATTCATAGAGACGAAAGTGTAGCAATGTCTTTTGTGTCCGTAAGAAAGACACCGAGCAACAAGCCAAGTGTTAGAAAAACAAACTAGAGGTCGCGGACGGGGCTCAATCCCGCTGGTGGGAAAAGCAAATGATGTGAGAATCTCCCGGACAGAGTAACCATGACACTTGAGGAGCACGCATGGGAGACTCAACTTCCCAGAAATCCTACCTCCGAGGCATTGTCACGTGTGTGCGGTAAAAAAATGAAGACAAGTGTGTAAACCTCTGATAGTGCGAGCTTACCGGTTTCTGTAGAGGTGCCAGTGACCTTTTAAAAGCCTGTTGATCCAAAAAGTGGATACTGTAGAGAGCCGTGGCCCAGAATTCATTTCCCTGATGCACACCTGCCGCTACCGTCGCTTAGCAGATGGTTAGCCGCGGGGCGAAGACGAGTTTTTCTTTTAGGAGCAGGAGTCTTTTGTAGTTGTGATGAATGCAGATGTTTTGTCCCTTTTGTCTTCACAGTAAAGTTTGGAAAAGTTCTCCGAGGCCAGCTGCTGTCTGTTCTAGTTTTAGTGTCACAACGTTGGCTGATGGGGTCGGTGCAGCGAGTTAAGCACTATTATCATTAGCCTGGCCGTGTCAAGTGTTTGGCTGTTTCTGGGGATTAGCAAGTAGCTCATTTAGCCTCTAATTAGAAATGATAAGATCTTTTTTGCGAAGGTGGTAGCCATTAGTAAAAATAATGATAAACAAATGCTAACAGACTGGCCATGTCTTTGAGGGAAATTATCCAGCGGGCAGGGTGTTATTTATAGGAGCGGTACATTGGTAATGTGCACATGTTGAAAGTCAGTTAAATGTACTCACAGATGTAATGCACTTTTACAGATCCACTTAACCATCTGAAGCATTAGTTAAATGTCAGTGCTGGGTGGAGTACCAGTACATACATAGCAAATAGTCTCATTCTGCATGCTCTGCAAGGCTTTCCTTAAGGACACATAATATACAAAGTTTCCTTCTTGAGCTTTTAACCATGTCATATTGCTATCTCCCCATCGACCTAGAGCCGTGTTTCACTTTATTCACACTTGTTTCATTAATCCATTGATCCAAAGCTCATATTTAATACATTCATAGTTCATACTTTGCTCAAATTGTTATGTCACGGGTAAAAAAATCTGATTCCTACATCTACTAAGACCATAATCCATCACCGGAGTCATTCTCAAATTGTGTTCACAACAAATGAATTTCCTAATTGCTTAAATGTTTTTATTTCGTGGTGGCTCATGCTGTTGCTGACAGGGAGCACCAGCTCATATGTGCCTCATTGGAAACGGGGTGTAGTTTATGAAGCCTGTTTTCCAAATGTGGATGTTATTTTAAGTTACAACATGTGAAATGCTAATTCCAAGATAAAAATGTGAATTAAAACCACAAGAATATATAAAAACAGATCAATAACAAGGTACAAAGAAAATTTGTTAGTTAAACATTTAACAGGCTGTGGCTGAACTCATGTTAAAAAGTTGGGATCTTATTTGTCGCACATACAATCTGCCTTGGTCTCATGATATCCCCCTGACTCCCCCGACTCCCCCTTTCACCTGTGTGTGAGTCAGGAGTTATTACAGTCACTGTCCTTGAGTAAGAGCCACTTCTCTACAGCTCTGAGACAGCTGAAAGTACAAGGTACAGTAAAGATAGAACACGATGTATTTACCTTCAGCAGATGGAATCAATAAATAGAACCTTTGATATGTTTGAATCTATGAAATAGTCTGGGATAACAGAACAATAAATGGCATCCTGTGCTCATTGCATCGTGCTTTTATCCTAGAGGAAATGTCACTCTGGTTTTCTTCTGGTGCAACAGTCAACATAACACAGATGACCCTTGGAAAAAGATATCTCGATCTCAGTGTTTTTTAATCTGGTTACATAAAGGTTAATAAATTAATAGAATAATAGCATTTAAAGTGCCTCAATAAGCCAATGTGGTTGGTATTAGCGACATGTAGCTGGAAAGGTTAAAAACTAAGGAGCGCCATTAAATATGATCATGCTGTTCTAAGTAACCACCTACTGGAAGCTATCAAAATCCTGCCATCTTTTTCAACTTAATTGACTGAAATGACTGGCTTATTAAATTCATACTTAACTCTAAAATGTGAGAAATAGAACCAAAATCTTCCACCCAGCCTTCAGATAAATGCCTTCAGCGTTATCACAATGCAAACTTTACTTTTGATTCATCTGGTGTCATTGTAACCTTCCTTCCACTGTGTTCCAGCAGCAAATGCTCACGTTATCTGCACAGCCATGAGTTTGTCATTTTTGTCAAGGCCTTGTTAGTGGACCCTCCCATGCTGTTTTGTTGGGCAGTGCTGAATGTTATTTTCCAGGAGTAGGTGGGAAAAAACAAGCCAAGAGTGTTTTTTTTGCCAAACCGCCACATTCCTCTCGACTTGGGGGAGCATGTTCACTAATTAATAGCCAAATCCCTTCGAGTGGGGGGAGATTATTGATGAGCGAGCTGTCCCAAAATGAAGATATCAAGCACCGGTTAAGCTGTGTAATTAAAAGGCTCACACCAACAAAAGAAATGCCAGGTGGTTTTTCACACTGCAGGGCCTAAAGCGGGAGGCGACTGCTGATCCTTCCTTTGTGGAGCCCACTGTGTTGCCACGGGACGGGAAGAGGGAGCCAGTACAGGAAATAAATTTGTCTCCTCGCTGCTTTTTGGAATCTCATTTTAGGGCCTTTGTGCACTGAATGGAAAGGAGGTATTCAAATGTGACACGCCGCAAGGTCGAAGGCAAACATACAGAGTACACAGAAATGCAGGCGCAGTATGGAGCCAAAGAGTCAATACGGGGGTTACTACAGTAGCAATGGCTTCACAATTGGGTATTGTTCAGAGTACTTTGATCAGGTTGTGTTCAGTGAGCTTCAAAGGGACACTGTTACAGACAATGTGGTCCGCTTGACAAAAGAGTGAGAATTTAAGACTTAGGCAAACTATTGATCCACAAGGGAAATTGTTTGGACAGTAGCTCACACATGGCAATATATCATAATAACAAAAAACAAAAATATAAACTGTAATAATACACTCAAAATAAGTAGAGACTAGTGTCAATAAGCCATAAATGTATGAATTGATATGCACGAGTAAAAATAGCGTAGAAATATAGTAATACAAACAGTGCAAAGATGAAATAATGACACAATGACACATTTGTATATTGTATAGTTGTTTTAACTTTAACCTTAACTTCAACATTACATTACATTATACATTGCACTGTTAACTTGTAAATATTTATTGTATTGTATATTTGTATATTGTACAGTTGTTTTGTGTTTGTGTTGTCTCCCCTTCCCAGGACTACAGATGGAAATGAGCTCTGAGCTACAATCTGGTACAAACATCTCTGACACTGTGCTTAATGTAACTGTACACTGTCCTAATAAACAAATAAATAAATAAATAAACAACATAAGGTTATCTCTGACACATAGGTGAGTTGTGATACAGTTTTCGATAAATAAGATTAATTGTAATTGATCGCAATAGGCAAATGTGAATGGCTGCTGTTATTTTAGTAATATTATGTTCACTGCAAACAGTAAAAAAAACAAAACAAACATCTTTTTATTAGTAAAACTTACTAACTTTCGACTCAAGATACTGACAATGTTATAAAATACATATGATTTTTGGGTTAGTTAGTTAGTTGTAAGTCTTTTCTAATGTTCTTACTGTGGATCCAGTATTTTAGTTTTAAAGATATTTGTTCATTTCAGTGCCTAAGCAGACAGCACACACCTACCTTCCTGCTTTGAATTTCCTTTCCAAGGTTATGTTTTTGCTTGGTTGGTTTGTTTGTTGTTGCACAATCAGTACACTGTGATGGGTCTTCCTGTGTGGAGTTTGCATGTGCTCCTGTTTACCTAGGGTGCTCTGGTTCCCCAAACACTAAAAACATTGTACAGCACCATCCAACTTTCCAATGGGACTTTCCAAATTAAAACAGTTAAAAGTTTTAGTATCTAGTGGTGCCAGCTATTCAATGCTATGTTCACGTTCTAACCTGCTCATAGTTTAATATTAGGGTGTAATTATTGAGATAATCCACGTAAAATAAAAACATTTTAGAATCTTGAAACCTTTTTATTTATTTTTTTTTGTATCCATGCAAAATATAGTGGTAAAGACTAAGCAAATTAGGAAATTAGGTAGTGCATTTTAGAACATTATTTGTCAGTATATTGAGTCGAAAGTTAGTAAGTTTTACTAATAAAAAGACCCAAATGGAGATGTTTTTGTTTTTTTTTTTTTATTGTTTGCAGTGAACATAATATTACATAAATAACAGCAGCCATTCACATTTGCCTATTGCGATCAATTGCAATTAATCTTATTTATCGAAAACTGTACAACAACTCACCCTTATGTCAGAGATAACCTTATGTTGTTTATTTATTAATTTATTTATTGGTTTATTAGGACAGTGCACAGTTACATTAAGCACATGTCCACTGGAAATCTTGCACATAATCTTGGGAGTTGTGTCAAATCCTCTTGGAATTATGTGGTCAGGAAAACTTCTGATGTGTGTGTGCTTTTGTATGTTGAGATACGTTGTATGTTTGGATATTGTGATACTGCACCACTAATATTAGCGACCGCAGCCAAAAATTGCATTCTGAAGAATTGGAAAGGCTCTGTAGCCCTAATCAGACAAACTGGAATGAGGAACTGTTGTCCTTATGCACCCCAGAGAAGATCTTTTCTATTTCTTTCAAAATCTGGGAATCAAAAATAGTTGTAGGTCCCTGCCCTCTATTTAACATTACGATATCCAATGCCCCACAATATTGTAAGTTTCAAGTTGCTTTGAAGCTGTGAAAAATCCTCGAGTATCCCTTGAAATTTCCCCAGAAAGAG
>KN490513.1:9471-21564 GCA_000787155.1 Scartelaos histophorus
TGCTAGTACCATTATTTATTATAAAATTATGGTAAGGTTCATCTGTGGTTAAATTATGTACAGATTTTAAAGAACAAAGGAAAAAATTGCTTCAACACTTCAATGCATTTATTTCCCTTAGTGTTGGGTCCTTTGAATTGTGTTCAAAAAATATATATTACGCAGTTCACTAGGGGTTATCTGAGTATGTCTTTGTCTGTGGTGTGCAGAAAATAACTACTCTTAAACTCGGAAAGGTACAGAGCCGTAGAAGGGACATGGTGAATATAAAAATAACAAAGTGTGTGAACGAATTATAGAGCGTGCGCACAGATATTAAGGGGTTATAACCCGCCTTAACGCAAAGCTTGCGCATGGGTTATAACTCGTGCGCACATATTAATATTTTGTGCACACGCCTTTAAGGGTAGTTCCCTGACTAATTAGAATATTCCCCCCTTGTTTTCGTTGATCTCTACACACGTACACACAGGCTGTAGCTCACCATAGTAGCTCTGGAAATACTAGACGCTGTTTTATTATATTTTATTACTGGACTTGGATAAAAAGAAATCCTCGATGCACTTGCATCCCAACATGGTTTTATTATAAGTCTGAGACACCTCAAGAGAGTCCTGAGAGAGAATGGGCATCGCTGTCGTAGTTTTTCTGACCTAGGAACAACTATAGATTTCATCATCAGCCAACTTAATACCCCAGGTCGCCTCCATGGTACCGCTGGATGCAGCGACGTTCCTGGAACACATCCGTGATGGATGTGCTCCTTCCTTCTTCGTGATTCGCACAAGTTTGTATTGCGCATGTCATTCCCAGTTCCACACCATATGGAAAGTGGGAATGTGTTCTAACGTGTTCTCACGCTTTGGATATAAATCACGTTTTAAGACGTTCCCTCACTTTTAATGTCACACGTCTTAATGCAAAGCATGCGCACGGGTTATAACTCGTGCGTACGCCTTATGGTAAAGCATGTGCACGCATTAATATCTTGTGCACACGCCTTATAATTCGTTCCCACACTTTGTTATTTTTATATTCACCACGTCCCTTCTACGGCTCCGTAGAAAGGTTTTATGGCATTGTAAATGATTTTGACTGTTTTTAAAAGAGTTTGCATGCAGTGGCCATATTTTGTTCTCAGGAACTGCTTATAGGTATGTCTGTACTTGAACCAATTTTGGCTCAAGTTAATTTTTTGTACAATATTGAACACCAAGTCTGATATGTTGTGTGGCGGTGGGTAGAGGACTTGTTCTCTGATCTAAAGGTTCAAATGCCACTCTTGACATAAACATCATTGGAATACTGGTCAGATCCACTGACCACAATTTCAGTTCCCACAGATGAATGCTGCTGATGTGTCCTTGAGCAAGACATTTAACCCATCTCAGCCCACTGTCTACATACACTGGTGTGTAAATGTGAGTGGTTCCTTGAAGAAAAGCGTTTTGAGCGCTTTGAATGTGGAATACAAAAATGTGACCATTTACCATTTTTTTTATATGTAGGCTCTCAGTGGGCCAGTATTGTTCAATCACTGCCAACCAATAGTATGAACCAATAGTATGAATTTGTTGACCAGCATAGTAGTCAATTAGTGCTTTTGCGATATATGTCTCAAATGTGTTAGTGTAATGCTTGTGGCTGATGGCTGCCAACAATGGAGGTGTAAAGAGGATCTTGTTAGGCAGTGGGCTGTCACACTGCTGCAATTAGTCGGCTGTGAAAAAGAACCTGAGTCCCACTACTGCTCGGGCTCTCCACCCACACCACGCACTGATGAGGAGGACATGGGCGAAGGTGGGAGTATCAAAGTATTCATGCCCACTAGCAGTACTATTTCTCCACATTTTAAAATATCTTCTGAAATCTGTAGAATACTCTCTTGTCTTTCTTGATGGTATATTTTTGAAGAAGGCCTGTAGTTGTTTAGGTGATTAATCAGTTGATGGAGTCTTAGTAGGCCAAAATTTGTATTAGTTAAGTAACCATCATAACCATATAATTACAGTATTTCTATGGGACAACAGCAAAAAGTCTTTATATAAATATAGTTTCCTAGCCTCCCATGCAGTTACAGTTTGGGACAGATGCATTATATGTGTGTGTGCGCGTGCGTGTGTGCGTGCGTGTGTGTGTGTATACCCACACACACACACACACGCATGCACGCAGCTTTTATTTCCTTTACGGTTAATCAGCACATGAAATCAACCAAAATTAATTTCGTTATTAACGTTCAGAAAACAGTCCATTACATCTTGGTGGTGGCATCTGAAATTGAGTGGCATTCAGTCAAACATGGTGGGGGTCAGGGTCAAGAAATTCACTTTTCAATATCTTGTGTGTCCACCATTTGCGTCTCTCAAAGCCACACATTGTCTTCACATGGAGTTGATGAGGTTGTCTATGGGGCCTGTGGGATGTTATTTCACTCTTCCTGAAGGGCCACACGGAGCTGTCGCACATTCCTCAGAATTGTAACACAATCACGGACACATCAATCCAGAACATCCCAAAGATGCTCTATGGGTGACATGTCCGCTGAATATGCAGGCCAGTCTAATCTATTAATGGAATTAAAGTAATTGAATAGATTATTGTTGTGGTTTTGTTTGGTTGCATACTTAGTTGAAAGTGGCCGAGTTTGGGACTGGCTGGATGCTGAGGTAGGAGTGCTTTTCCCGGGAGCCTCATGAGTCATCACAAAAGTTCTAAAGTTGGAGGTGTATCTGGCTGAACATGGAGTGAAATTTACTTCAAACTTGAAGATCTCAGTCTGGCAGCCAGAGTAAGAATATATTGACATTGAGTGTACGGAAAAGCATAAAGTAATTAGCACAAATGTGCTGTGCCTGTATTTTACTTGCCGTGGTTCAAACTGATGCTAATTATTCAACACAATGAGTGTACAAGTGCTTTTCACAACTTAGGACCCAGAACCAAGTTTAGTTTTTATAAAAATTTTAACAATAACTAACATGCCAACTGCACTTCTTTGTGTGTTTTTTTACAGGCAGCACTATGCATTATTTGCATTTGAAAATGTTTCCCTTGTCCGAATACAGTTATATTGCAAACGACTACATAAAAACAAGTCTCATCATGTGTGAGAATAAGTGAAAATGGTGCTTGCCATTTCAGCAGTGTTCACTCAAACATGAGAGAAAAAGAACATCAATTTATGCAATTTCCACTGTGTTTTATGGAGCAGTAAATGTCTATTTTTCTGCACCTTTAGACAATGTATTTGAACATTGTAGATGAACAATGCCTCCTGACACTGTTGGTCATGTTTATAGATTTCCTGTTGTTCCAAGTGAATGGGCTGAACACAGAAGTCACTCCCTAAAGAATCCACAGATCCATGGATGTACTGAGGCATGTGTTGTCCATCGATTATGTGTGAGCCAGGTTAGAGCTCCCATTGTTTAGCATTTACACCAGTCACCCTGGGCTTTACCTTTTGTATTCTTAAGTACACCTCAGTGATTACTGTCTCAGTTGAGTTTTGTGAGGTACTTGCAGTTCAAAAAATCCCCAGATCATAATTTTATGGGGTCTTTAAAATGTACATATTGACCAGTAGTTTGTTTAGCCTGGCTTATTAATTCTATTTTTATCCACAGTTTTATGAGTTTTAGGCGACCCATCCTTGACACATGTGCTTTCTCTGCCCGACATTGAGAGCCCTGTCTCCAAATCTATTTGTGTAAAAGATCCCAGCAGCAGCCAATGCAAGACAGGCAGACACACCAAAGATGTGGGTTTTATGAGAGGGCACCCTTGGGTCCTTTAATCTGATCCTATTTCTACGAGTGGGGGGTTGTTTTTCAAACCGACAGGGAGCAACCGTGACTTTGAATCACACCTCTTTCACACTTTGGGACTATTTGTTTCCAAGTAATTATGTCTAAATCGCAAAGCAACCCATCTCCGGTTCAGTTACTCAGAAAAGATTTGATAATAATCCTGCTGGTAAGTTTATGAAATTCAATACGTGCCACAAAGGTTAAAGCAACTAGCATGGAAAATAACCTGTCCATTAAAGTTGCATAAAACTCTTTTTCTTATAATTCTTTTACAAGCCTCATGGTGCTAGCAGGGGTTGGCGGCCTTGGGGAGGAAAGTACTTTGCCTGTGTCAGCGTGTCTACTGCCTCATGCTGAAAGTAGGTCAGTCAGGCACGCAGCTTTCACCAATGAATGAAAGCAAGAATGTTCTTTTCAGAAAAGGTTGGTGCGATCCCTTTAGCAAACTAGGGCATAATAGGTGATTTTGATTGCATATTTGGCCCAGCTTAAAATGGACATGCTAAATTCGGGAATTTCAAATGGGCAGGTTAGAACTGAGCTTCACAAGAGCATCTACTGTCTTTCAAAATATGGCAAGAATTTCCGCTCCATTTATTTTTATTCAACTTCAGATGAACTCTGAAATGTTATAAAAATGTTGGTGGTTACTCTTGTGCTGGTATTTATGAATGTGCAGAAAGGAATAGAAGCTGAAAATCCTTGCTATAAAAATGTCATGATTGTAGTGTTACTTTTGAGTCTTACTAACGGACTAGCACTGCCTTAACACAAGACTCAACAACTCAACTCAAATGATGGATGAAGAAATCTTAAATGCCTGTCTTGAATTCCAACATAGTCAACTGGAGAATCATACTGTATAATGGGAAAATAGTCCTGGTAGGGTGTAGTGATATGAAAATAATAATTTTATTGTGTTTCTCGAATATCCTCATCTCATTTTCTCCAAGCCGCTTTACAATTTTCTGCGTTATTCATTGTAGCCACAGCTGCCCTGGGGCAATCTGAACCTTCAGCCTCTCCGACCAACCCAAACACACACATCCATAGTAAGCAATGTGGGTGAAGGGCCTTGCTTTAGCACACAACAACAATTTGGTGACTGGTGTTCCACTGTGGCAGCTAATATTCCCAGTCCTTTCCCATTCAAGTACCTGCCCGGCCAGGCTCTGTGTAACTTCTGAAATCCGTCAGGCTTTGATAAATTTAAAAATTTTTTGGCCACCGACTTCTTACCTGTGATGCTCATTCTACACCCACTCCTGTTGGTCAGCCTCTATCGTGCTCAGAGTGAGTGACAAGAAGCAGGTAGCTCTAGTGTAGTTATAGAGTAGTTAATTCAGAATATTTGGTGTGTGTGAATTGTAATGAGATCAAAATAATGATCTTGGCTTTTGAAAATCTTGCCGTTTTTGGCATATTGACCACCACCAATGCCTGACACAAATGTTTTTATATGTTGTATGATCAACTGCAATTGATCTTTGAGGTACTGATGATAAACACTGTCAAATCAATAGCATATGTCCTATTTTCATCAGATGGAGAGAGATGCCTATGAGATTCTTTGATAGGAACAGCTTTAAAATTCAAGTAATATATATAGTTTATCAGTTTAATCTATAATGAACATATTGGCCTAATTTTTACAGTTGTCCACTTTGGAGTATCTTTTTTTTTTTTCTGTCATGCAGCGCTAAGCAAAAGTGACATCTTTTTAACTCGATAGTACAACCCACACATCAGCAGCCCTGTCTCCTTATCATCCTCTGTCACTTTTCATAGTACGCTGATATAATGAGGGGCAGAGAGAGCCAGATAAAGCCACTGTAAAAACAATCATTCCACTGTGCTGCTTATCAGGTCTCTGCATATGGGGCCAGCCATATCCACGAGAAAGAATCTATATCCAGGCATCTGCGGTTGACACACATGACAAAAATGATACTGGAGGTGGAGGAAGAGGAAGTCATATGAATTCCTTGTCATCACAAACTAGCGGAGTTGTACTTGAGACCAGTCAAAGAAATGAATAAGGTTTTCTACTTTTCACTCTGGTGGTAAATTATGTTTTGATTGTTTTAAAGTCTGTTTAGTTTAGTTAAATAATGCACTTTTAATTATTCTGTCATTTTTCTGTTGGGGGTCCTTCCTCTGCCAGTAAGGAAATAAACATATTCTTCTTGTATGTATTCAATTACAGGTGTTTTCTTCGCAAAAAAATGTCTTGAAAAACATGCATTATTTCTGTGCATGGGGTAGCCTCTCCACTGACCTGACCTATAAATTTGGCCTCATTTGTTGTTTTCATGGAGTTAAGTTTAATGCTTCTGCTTTGAAAATGATTTGGCCTTTGTTTTTGTTTTGTTTTTCAAATTCCAACCATATTTGCCCTTTGTAAACTCCCTTGTGGTCTGACATTTGATTTGGACTCTGTAGCCTCTGTAGTTTAAATCTTGAGAAAGTGAAAACTGTAAACCGTGAGCATTTTTGTAGCATTGAGAATTTGACATTTAAAATTTATTACCCAAGGGGTCTATAGAGGGAGTCCAGTCACGTGACTTTTTTAGCGATCAGCGCCATATTGTCTGGAAAGAAACCCTTACCATAAAGTAAACGTGAGGCAAGAAAATGGATAATAAACAAGTTTCCGAATTTACCAAACATTTAAGCAGTTCTGAACGCGAAAGATATGAAAGAAAACTAAGTGCTATCGGTATCACTGACCCTTATGTTGTACCACAAGTTGTTTTTTATGGACTTAAATCTGTTACAGATTCTGGAAATTTGCCCGACATCGAGTATCCTGATCTTATTACTTATCTCCTTTGTAAAACGACTTTATTCTGCCTATACTCAGTTTACTTACTTCATAAATAAACACGATTTACTGACTTCATAAATACTTTGAAAATGTTTTCTTTATTATATTCAAATGATAAATAGTATGAGGACCTAAATATGCAAAACTTTGTACATTATTAAATGTGTTTGTTTGTAAAACTTACCACTGATAAAATGTTTCCCACAGAGTCGAGTGTAACTTGTTGCATTAAAATCCTTTCTGTTTATGGCAGCCTCCTTCTTCTGCGATATGGATCACGTGGGATACGATAAAAAAGAATATATTCCGATGTACTACAGCTGTCCTTCTTTATTTGCCTTGTATTTGTACATCCTTCAGCATTGTTTACAGCGATATATACACACGAAATACTTGAGAAACATCTACAAAAACAAAACCGGCTCATAATAGTGTCGCTCTGACGGGAGTTTTATTACCTGACAAGATGGCGTCGCAGGATTTTGTGACGTCAGCTGGAATCCCTCTATAGAGTGCTGTTGCTTTAATTTATATTCATTATGGTCAAATTTAGTTAATTGGGATTGAATAAAAATAATGTTGATTATTGGAATTACCTGAAACTGTTCATGGTAATAGTGTTTCCCCAAACTCTCAAAACTTTCAAGCATATGTTTTTACATTGAAAAAAGTTTCTTGACATTTCTAACTATACTTAAAAGTTTACTGTCTTAAAAACATGAAAAAACTGAACAAGTTTTATTTAGGTATGTGTGCATGTACCCAGAAATGTTCAATACCTGGAGGAGACACTACTATGACCCATATTAGAAATCAATGGAGTGTGCATGAAAAGCGTGAGTGTTCTCTCTGGAGACGGGACCTTTGCATCTGGAGCTGTGGAGCTTTTTCAAAACTGCTGCTCATCTCTGTCCTTGAAGTTTAGTTCATTATATAGCTCATTACCTCCTGTTTTCTATATTATGAGCTGTTTTGAATGTGTTTATGCTTTGCTGGTTGGACTCGTGCCTTTGTTCTGGCCCAAAGCAGAGCTGTCACGGGCGTTTGAAGTTACCGGGCCTTCCACATCCTCCCTGTGTTTCTTTACCTGCTTCCTTTGCAGTCTTAAAGTGCAGTGTTACCTGGAGTACACGCTCCATAGTAGTATATTATTGCTGCGTGATGTGTCTTGATGTGGTTTTGTGAGAATGTTGCTGCTAGATGAGATGTTAGTAGTAGTTTTTTTTTTTTGTGACGCATTGAGTGGAACAGAATGGTCTTTGTGCTTCAGGGACAACAAATTTAGGAATCTTACCAGTAATTCCCGCCTGATTTTTACTTCCATGGAGACATGTAGTTGAGACCAACAGGCCAACTTAAAGGTCAGATCTGTGGAGTAAAAATGGATGTTTTTCAAGGGATTCAAGAGTTTATTGAATGAGACTCACAATTCACATCTCTGATTACTTTTTTCTCTGACCATATGAATAAATGGAGACAAAAGATAACTGCTTAGGCCTTCAACTTGTTCTTTCCTCAAAAATGTCCATTAAAACATTTTTTCTCAAGTATTTGTCATTCTGTCAGGAAAGCAAAAAGTGTCCTTGATTGCAGTATGTTAATATAAACATTGCTTTTTTGAACTCTAGTTTGTGAGACAGCTTTTATTCTCTTTATTCTGTAATGCAAATAACCCTGAATTATTTGTACTGTTTTTAGCCATATTTTTTACCAATATGAGTAGCCCGGGAGCTGCCTGTGAGTGCACACATCCTGGGACTGTATGGCGTATGTGTCTGAGTGGTGGGATTAATACAGGAGGACTTAGATTGGATGTAATGACGCAAATCAAAGCAACTCAAGCCCAAATACCCCCCACCGTCTTCTCTGTCTCCTGTGTCTTCAGTCTTAACATTTGGAAATGGGTTTGAGCTGCTCGGGCCTCAGGGAGCACACAGCCACTCACTCCTAATGTACCCACTTAGCTGCTCTGATTCTTTTTCTATTAGTTTACCATTTTCTTTTACACTCACTGGCAACATTGTAGATGGAAATGTCTAATTACCATCTGCAGTAAGATTTTTAAGAGGGCAATAAAAAGTTAAAAGCAATGGCAAAAGAATCATTGCAGAACAGCTATTTAGTTAAAAACAAAACAATGCATGTTTTAATCCCTTTTATTTAATTATAGGTTATATGCTTACCATTCATACTACAAAAGTTCTAACATAATACATACTGCAAATATAGTTTATAGTTTAGTTTAATATAGTTTATAAGTTATAATAATTATAAAATTAAATGTTCAAGGGTCGATCACTTGTCGTTTGCTTGGAATGTTCCACAAGCATTTATTTATCTTTCATTTATTCAATTACTGTATTTAACATATTATATTTTAACATACATTCTTACCTTTTCACAAATCTGACCTGTAACTTGGCCTGGTTTCACTAAATAATTGTCTCCTTTGAATGCCATACTGTGGAACTGTCCAGGAAGAGCAAACACATCTCCATGGAGATAGGCAGGAGACCATTCATCTGAAAAGTTACATAGTGCGTCTTTTAATTTATATGACTTGCACATGCCTACATACTAAAGAAAGATACATACTAAGAATACTTTTTAGTTTTGTAATCAAAAGGACTCTGTAGAAGTTTGTTTATCCGTCTCCTGTTAAAAATACTTAATTGCCTGTGTCATATTGCCACTTGCTGGACAGTTTATCCTGGATCTGTGGCTTTGAAAATAAAACCGGGTGTCACTTTGAGCACCCCAGCCTCTCGCCCCCACACAGCAATCAGCATTGGGCGCCGGCTGTAGCTGTCATGTCACCAAGCGTGCCACCATATTAGCCGACATGTGACCTTTAATGAACACGAGCGTAGCCGTGCTTTTCGGGGAGGTGGGCCCTGTGTGTGAGAGCACGCCACGGGCTAATGAGAGAGTCTGTGTCAGACCACCGCAATAACCCACCACACTCAAGCCATAAACGCCTCATCTGCACCAGGCTAATAAGGCCTCTGCACACACTGTCACACCTAAACACGACTGGATATCCAAGAGTTCAAATAATATGTGCTGGCTGTTCCCTTGGGGTTATTGTCATAATCAGTTAAACTAAACAGCACTTTGAAACTATTATAAACCCTTATATGACCAAGCAGAGATTTGTACTACCAAGGGATGGGCAAGAAATGACAAAAGAAATGTTATTATTTTGGGGGGGAACTATTAGAACTATTAGATCAGACAATATGCTAAAATTCATGTAGTGTATAAAGTTTGAATGCACAGCAAACTTTACCACAAAAGAGCAGACATTAGAATCTTGAATCTATTTTCATTACTTTTTATTATTATTAAGTAATATTGTTATTATTTTGCATACTTGTTTGACATAACATCCAGCTGTAACTCCACAACAGTAACAAAGATACAGAGGTCAAAATAGTTAAACTAATAAAGCAACCTTGACTTGTTCTACATTGAAGAAATTGTATGACTGACTATTGAAAATGATCACCGTCTACAAATATTTGATAGACATCCATTCTGTCATAACAGACACCGCCATCACAACTTGCCAAATCTTCATTTGTTGAATTTTTTTCTTTTACATTCCCTGATTTTGCTCTGCTGTTGCTGCACCCATCTGGCAGCGCTCTAGATCCTAAGTGGTTCTTGAGAGTGTCGTAGAATTAAATTTGATGAGGCTTTTCCTTTTCATCTGGAGCCTACTTCTTGTCCCAAAGGCGTTATCAGATTAGCCTATTCAATTTGTTTTGGCTAACAATGTTTTTGTAACCCCATCTCATTATTTGGCCCTTGTTTTCATGTGTTCCATTTGAAGTCCTTGAGAAACAGAATTACTTTGTTCTCATTCATTACATTTTTTTTCTTGCTGCATAGGTCTTTACCTTGAGGCATGTTGCACAGAATGGAGAACATAGCTTTGTTTATTTCAAAGTGCTGTTCTCAGTGGGGCATACTCATTTCAAAAGTACAGTACAACAAATTATGGCCCTTCTTTTCATTCCATTATTTTTGTTTGTGAGCCAAACAAAGAAGTGCATTTTGCAGCTACCATTCATAATTATTAGGCTTCAATTTGTTGACTACTTCAGCGGAGGGAAGCTTGGTCATTTTGTTCTTGAAGTTGAGTGCACTTGAAAGTTGTGGACTGCGCAAATTGAAAATAACAGGCCTCTACATGTCCCTTTGAATGCTTTGATTCAAAGCCTATAATTGCTGTCAAGAATACAGCTCTACCCTTGTAGAGAATTGCTCAGAATTGCTCTATTTTCAAGACAAAACTTTGTACACACCTTTTTACTACAAATATTGACTGAAGAACCAATTCAATTAAATCCATAGTACATAACTTTTTTGCTCAAAATGTTTTTTCATTATGGATAATTTCATTGAATTGACGAACATTCCATAGAAATGCTGTTCCTTTGGCTCTAAGATTCCACACTAGGGCATGAAACATATGTCTCCTTGTAGAATGATCATGCAGGTGATGTGCATTTTTATTTCCATGCTGTACTTTTAAACAGATCATTGCTTGTAGTGCAAGACCATAATTGTGTTGTCAAAAATGTAAATAAAAACTCAATGTTGAATCCATTTGGTTTAAACCTAAAGGGACTCGCTGATCTGAATGGTCACTATCTAAACCCCAGCATCTGCAGCCAATCATGATTGAGTGCTAGTGCAGCCTCTGCAGCTCAGTTAGGGTAATCTGGGGATGCTAAGATTTTACATGAGGCCTGTCCATATACTGAGAATGAGAAAAACTTCTATGTGTCCTATGTATGCAGGTTAAGGCACCAGCGATCCAGGTTCAGTTGCAATTGTAGAAAAGCAAGTCATGAAAAAATATGTGCCTAAGGAACTGTTCTTTTAATATTAGCCCACTCTGTATAAAATCATATCAAATGTCTATTTTATAAAAGCGTCTGCAAGCAAATTGGGGCAGTACTAAGCAAATAAGCATATATCAGTTTTCCGTTCACTGCATAAACAAAGAACATTTTCATTATACAGTAGCTCGTCAGCCATTTGCCTTATCTTCATTATATATTGAAATAAGGCAGCAGCATTTTGGCTTGCAGCTATTTAATATTAGACATCGCCACTAATGCTCTCAATCCGGCATTCCACTAAATCCTAATGCCTATCCTATTTACTATAAAGCGACGTACACGAGTCTGTTCTTTAAATCCGCTTTTCTTTTGCGCAGGGGCCACAAACGCAAGCACGATGAAGCCAAGGAGGAAGAGGAGGAGGATGACGAAGGATCGAAGGCGGAGCCGGGCTCTGATGAGGAGTCCTCCAAAGACTCTAATGAGGAAGAGGAAGACAGTGGCTCAGACGCAGATGAAATGGCCGCAGCTTTAGAGGCAGAACTCAACGACTTCATGTAAAAATCAAATCAGGAAATGGACAAAATTAGCGCTTATCCCG
>JACN01051042.1:0-13911 GCA_000787155.1 Scartelaos histophorus
TTTTTAGATTCTCTAGATTAGAACCCTAGATTTCCATATCTAACCAAAATTTTTGGGTCCAAATTTTATGCAAATTGATCAATATTTAGAGGTTGCTTAAGACATTTGAAAATTTCCCTCTACTATAACATGGCAAAGCAAATACATAAGTCATATTCAATTAATTTGTCATTTTATTCTACAAACATAAACTGAAACTTTCATAAAAATTACCTAAAAAGTTGCTTATGAAGTCCATAAAAAGTTAAAATGAGCCACTTTCCTGGAAACTTGATGCATCTTGAGCAACCTCTAAAACATCTCCTTTTTCTTCCAAATTAGTTCCTAAATTATCTTTTGGATGCTAAAACCTAAAGTAGAATTCTAATCAAGGTTATCTGAAACTTTATAATGGATTTTGTTAATAGAGACACCACAGGGACACATTAGCTCCCTCAGAGTTGTATTGTGATCCATGTAGGTTTGAATAATCTTGTATTTTCCTGCATTCAAAGCTGCTTAGAACATTCAAGTTTTACTCCTACACCCTACACTTTGTACTGACATTACGTGCATCTATCTACCTGTGTGTCTATGGTGGAATGTTCAGCAGTTACCATGGTAACACAATACACTCGTTAACCCTGGAGCTGCCAAAAGATCGTCTCAAATCTCGACAAAAAACACCAGGTACATTTAAACAACACATTTTCAGGAGCGTGTGATCAATAAGAGTTTTCATGGGCCTGTTTAGGTGTTTCATTTTCAACAAAAAAAGTGAGAGTGACAAAATGAGAAACTGTTGGCTGATGCTAGCTGGCTTGTGTCTGTAACTTTTTGTGATACTTATTTAACAGCAAAAAACAGCTCATCTGTTCCGGTTAAGTCACTTCTTGCAAAAGTATTATATGATTTTAGCTATCTTAAAACTATAAAACCAATGCGGTGAACCAATGAAATAATGGATAAATGATCAGAATGCACCAAATGAAAGTGTATGGAATATCAAGGTGTGAATTAAATATGGCAAAAGCTGAAACATATGCGATAAACAATTAAAAAAAAGTCATATATAGATGTTATGAAAGACTATCCGGCTTCAGTCTATTTCCTCGTATCCTTTTCTATGAACAGGATTACACGTGGGCTATTTTTACTGTTGTTCCATTGGATCACTTTGGTCAGTGGGGAACCGGGCTGGACTCATGGACATATCAGATTGACCAGAGCAACAGAAATCAATGACGTCTATGAAGGCCACAACGGCACCAGCTACATTTACATAATTAGACAATGCAGAGCGTGGACCAGCTGAGGGCCTGACACGGGGCACGGGGGTAATTCAATAAACTTTTCCATGTGTTTAAATTAGTTTCACATGCAAGACAACACAAATTTGGAGAAAGATTTGTGTAAAAACATCCAGTTAATTTTCTTATTCAACATACAGTATATTACATTGATATCTGTATGCAAAACTTTAATGGTAAATGGTAATAAATAGAAAAATAAAACAAATACGCTATTGATTGAGCCAAAAATCATCTACCATTGTCTCCATGGAGATATTATTCTTATTTCTTAAACCGATCAATCTTGCATTCAATATTTTAGAGGTCTGTTTATTGCAAAAAAATAAAAATGTAAAAATAAGAATAATCCTGCAAAATTGTGGTTGCCGCTCTACAAATCTGACCTGTAATTTGATTTGGTGCCATCTCCTCTCACCACAGAAATAAATTTCAGAGTTTAAAACCACATGATGGAACAGTCCAGAAGAAGTTATTAATATCTCTATGTGGATGCATGCAGTCAGACTTTCCATTAGAAAAGTTACGCAGTATATCTTTAATATTATTTGCTGTTGTTGGATTTATGAATTGCAGTGTCTTTACAAACACTTTTGGATGATAGTTTTTAGTCAAAGATTGAAGCAAATGTTAACGGTCACTGCTGGTCATTAAGATCTGTAGACGTGAGAATCGGGGTGTTCGGCAGGTCCCAGGCTCTACCCTTTGGTCCAGAGTTCCCAGAATGCAACAGGGCCTGGGGCTGCCATGTACTCTATAACTCAAACCACTAAGTCATCTTTAATTGCCCCAACTGACATGACACTTCTAATAATAATATTAACTCAAATATATAAATAAGCCATTGCCATAGTTAAGATTAACATTTTTACTATCAGCACTAACCTGGAGACATTTGAGGCTGCACATTTACGATTTACAGATGTTCACAAACAAAACAAACACAATATTAAAGATGTTCTGAAGCACTTGTGAAATAAACAAGACAAAATAAATCTTTGTTTATATAGCCGTATACAGTTACACACGTCAGTTCTGCATGGGCACATTACAAGGTGCCGGGTTGCATTAGCCAGCACAGGAAATCCAATATAGTTCAAGAAAATCAACAGGAGGATAAAGCTATGTACTGAACTGCAAATGTCAGATTGCAATCGGAATTTTTTAATGATGCTATCTGTAGAGTAAACATCAGTGGTTGCTAAGTGTTAGGTCATCATTATGAATACAGCATCATATACAGTGTCTGCACAATGTTCCACAGTGTAACATTAAGCTTATGTATTTCCATGGTAATATTTAAGTAAAGCCCAGCACAGATTACAGGACTAATTTGTAACGATCTTACCTTGTATTCTCTGATGGACTGCAGAAAAAAAGTACTTAAGTGTTTTTATCTTAAAGAGGAAACATGACCGTCACCTTCTGGTTTCTATGGAGATGTCATTGCTCTGCCTGAAATGCTCCACAGCATGGCATTAAACAGCTCTACCTTACATTTACTCAATTAGAAATGGTTTTGTTGCTCAAAAATATGTAGAAAAACAAACATTCTGACGGTTAGTGGGTTCGCCTCTCCACAGATCTCACCTGTTAATTGGTCTGGTTTGGTCTCCATGAAGATAGAAAGGTTTAATGCCACACTGCGAAACATTCCAAGCGAAGCAATTACATCTTCATGGGAATAAGTTATATAATATATTTAATTCGGGTCAATGTTTAATTTGTTTGATTAGGCTGGAAACAAAAGCATTTGACAGACCTTCCAATGGAAAAGTTACACAATGCACCTTCATTTAACATGTATTTTACCTAAATATTATCATTTTTTTATTATTTGCTTTGGATTATCATAGGTAATGGGAATAAGTTATGTAATATATTTAATTTGGGTCAATGTTTAATTTGTTTGATTAGGCCGATACCACAAAATTACACACAACATTCCCACCATACAATTTTTTGGCTTAGTTGCGGCACTTTTAGCTGAATATCAAACCTATCAGACTGAATATAATTTATGGTTTAATTGCACACTTTTGCCTTTGAAATATGCTCCCCAAAATATAAGACGCTATATATTTTTTAAAGTAAATATATCAGTCTTAGCAATGAAATCGTGCAGTAATTCAGTGATCCACATTTAGCAGGTCATAGGACTGTTGTAACTCTTCACCTAAGCTATTAAACTGTTTATTTTAACTTCACAATTCTCTTATAAATGATGACTTCATACGTCTGTTGACCCCTGACCTTGATAGGGGCGCAACCACTTTTTAATGGGGCAGTGACAGGTGCAGTGACAGGTGGAGCACTGCGTCATTTCTTAGACTGGACTTCTGTGAACTGGCCAAGAGCCTCAGGTTTCAAATGTATTTAAGAAACATTCAACCGGGCGTATAGAGGGAAATAATTCATTACACATTATTATGGCCTATACAGAGCGTGGCCCTAAAACAAGAGCTTACATTTCTCATAGGGAAGGTAAGTTCACTTTATTTATATAGGACAATACATATGCAAAGTAATTCAAAGTGCTTTACAGAATAAGAAAGACATTAAAATAACAATGCAAAGAAATCAAAACATAAATAACCCCATTCACATTAGTTTTAAAAGAGAATTGTGCATAATTAAAACCTTTCCATGCTAAATAGGGCTATGAACTTGGGCAGTACCGAAGAAAAAGAAAAAGTCTGGAGATATAAAGAAGAGGTATCCACACTTCAAGCTAATGGTGCGTTCTATTATCCATCCGACTTGGAGGTCCGAGGACAAATGATGGACCAATGCTTTCACTTCACTAATATACTGACTTTTGTACTTTTTACTGACTCTTTATACTGAATTCTTCCTCAGGGTTGTGTCTTTGAAGCACAGACTTATTTTTTAACACCTGGTACTATGCTAAATGTACTATAATGCTGAAGCAACAACAGCTTTCCAGTTAGCATTTCCATCTTTTTTCTCCAAGTCGGATGGATAAATGATCGCACCATAAGCCCCTGCAGAAGTTTGTCCTCAAAAACACCTGGTTGCATTCAGGGCAGTCATATGTGATGTTACCAACTACATTTTGGACCAGAAAGCTGCAAACACAATAAAGTTGCCAAAAAAATTACCAGTAGATAACACTATTGATACACTATGTACGCAGTAAAAGTAAAAATGGATGGTGTTTAGTTTCCCTTTAATACTTTTAATACTGTCTGTGTGGTGATAAAATCCTTCAGGTCCTGCCCCAGATTTGAACTTTAAGGCCCAAACTGGAGCAACAGTGTAACTCTGAGACCAAAGGACCAACCTGTGCTCCATCAAAGTCATGTGCCCCAGCTTTATGGATACAAATCACACAGAAATCACACAGCTTTGTTCTATATAATCACATTAAAGGCTTTATAATGAGCCTTATAGCTAGATTTACTTATAAAGCAGAATAAGAGTTTTAGAGGCGAGATAAAGTAATCCCAGGTCTGTACTAAGGTTTTCTCCATGGAGGTGTTATTGCTTTTGCCTGGAAGTTCCACAGTAAGACATTAAACATCTATTTATCATTTATTTCATTACATGGAAGAAGAGGTATTCTTGTTGTGAGTGGGCTCGCCTCTCCACAGACCAAACCAGTACCTTGGTCTGTTGACACCACTTACTTTTCTCCTCATTATAAGCAAAGCAAAAAAAAAAAAAATCCAACGTTTTTCAGGCAGTGGGTTTCAGAATGATGAAAAATTAGAATAGAAGCCACAGCGATTATACATTTTAAAACTAAATATTATATATTTTCAATGGGAAAAGTCCTCAAAGTGATGCAAAAGAAGAAACTTAAACTTAAACAACTTTAGATCTCTGTATGCTCTCTCAGAAAAATGGACTGACACAGGCCCATTTCACAGATGTTTTATCATTGTCCTGGTGTTTTGCTATTCACATCTGGTATCTGGAGATAATGGGTTCTGCAAATTCTAATTACAAATGATGATTATTGGTTACAAAGACTGTGCAAAGTTATCAAGATCATCAGTGCAACATTTACAATGGTCTATTTTTATGATAAATCTCACATACTTTGATTTCACTGATCTGATGTGATTTCAATTTAATGAATTGTGTTTTACTTAAAGATGCACTGTGTAATTTTTCTGGCTTAGGGCCTATCACCTGCTTCTCTCCACTGAGATGTTGCCCAAAATGTTCCACTGGATTTTATTATACTTATGTATCTCTAATGAGACAGGTGATGCCACAGGGCCAAGTTACAGTTATTCTTCCATAAGAATTCAAGATTTTAGTGCAAGATGGATAAATTTAATGCCAAACTGGGACATATCTGACAATCCAACTTAATTTCCACACTGCAAATTTCATAAAACTAAACAAGATTTATTCTCTTAAATCTACAAAAAGATTTTCTTTATCTTGTTTTAATAGATATATACTAAATGACTGCTACATATGCAAAAGAAAAGTTACACAGTGCACCTTTAACTTCGATTTGAACAAGCCTTTAAGAGAAACATCAACTATTCTGACACTGAGAATGAAAATATCCAATCCAATCCACTTTATTTATATACCACATTTCATAAAAAAACAGTTTCCAAAGTGCTGCACAAATACAGACTAAAAGCAACAATAATAATATAATAATAAAATAAATACTCATTAAACACAGATTAAAACATGTTAGTCCTGAAACAATAAACCAGTAAAATCAAATAAGAGCAAAGCCATAAGATAGCAATAAATAAATAAAAACCCATAAAATACATTAAAGAAACAAAACTAAAAGACACAGAGCACCACACAAATGAGTTATGAGACACAAATATGATAAAATATGAGTTCATTTCTTTGTCAACTGTAATATTAATACTGTTTTGTCTAATTAAAGCTTCACTGGATCACACAGTTTACACAGTATCTCCCTTCACTGTCCACCACTGAAAAACCTTGAAAACTTTGAAAGATGAATCATGATTTCGACCCCTTGTGTTTTCAGGAAAAGTTAATCTCGTCACGATCTTTAACTTTCTTTATCTCTCCACATACATAACGTACAGTGCTCTGTGCAGTGAGAGCGTTTCGCAGATTGTGATGTAGAAATGTAAAATCCTGCACCAAAAGCCGGTCGCCTCAATCCTCTTAAGGTCTTACGGCTTTCAGGCTCCACTGTGACTGAACCTGCTGAGAACAAGTACAGTTCACTTCTCCGGTGTTATTACAGCTGCTACAAGGCGACAAATACGAGAAAGTGAAGGGAGAAGACCAAAGACTTTAAAGGTGCATCGTGTAACTTTGTATCAGTGAGAGATATGTGTGTGTTAAACATGTGTGAATGAAACAAAACACAACTCCAGGTCTGTTTGTGATGAGGAAACATTATAAGAGATCAGAAAATAGCGTAATATGAGCCCTTTAAACTCATAATACACAACATTTATAGTCATTTTCAGTCTTTGTCTGTCTGAATTTACGCTCTATTTCCACAAAAAATGTAATCACAAATAAAAATCCTACTCAAATCTGAAATAACTATCCCTTAGTTGCTGTTTGCTTTGGCTCCTTAGACTTAGACAGACTTTATTGATCCACAGGGAAATTACTTGGACACAGTAGCTCACACATCATAATATATTACAAAAACAAAGCGTAAAGAAATATAAAAATGGTAATAAGCTTCTAAATAAACAGCAATAAAAAACAATAAGATACAAAATAACGAGAGACGGGTGTCAAATAAGAATGTATAAATGTATGTGCAGAAATAAGAAAGAAAATAAGAAACAATGTAATATAAATACAGTATATCACAGTATATTTGTTCACATTTACACAATACTACTTCTTAATAGGCTGAATATTTATTATCCACCCAGTATAAGGTGCCATAATTTAACAGTATTTCTTTTTACCAAAATATCTTTCTATAATGGTTATTCTGCCAGTATATGCAAGATACTAAAATATAACTATTGTTGATTCCCATAAATTGTCAAGTTTATTGTTTTCCAAAAGTCTCATCCAAAGCAAGTCTCTGGGAACAGTGAGAAAATATTTGGAACTCAATAACAAAACTTTGCAAAACTTCATAAAAACAATGTGAGAATGCTGCTGTTATCTGCGCTAAAGGTGGTTATACAAAAATATTGACATTTTTGGTCGTTATCTCTCAACAAGGACGACTTTTTATATATGTTTTCTTGTTCGTCATGACAGATGGTCTAATGCGTTTGTTAAGAAGCAGTGTGTATCTGTTAGAGCACTATCGGTATATCTCAAAAATAACCAGACAATGCTTTTTTCTTTTCTTTCATTTGACCTACTTTGCTCTGTTCAGTGACATGAAAAGAAATTGGGTCAGACTCCCCTCGCCATCGCCCCCCTCACGGGCAGGTAAACTGATTTGTGATGCTGTTTTTTTCTGTGCGTATCCATGGAGATAATTATGGGACAAGGGAACATAAGAGGGTACATCTGTTTAACATTTATCGAGCTATAGTGGCAAAGACGAGGGCACGATAAGATTACATTGGCTGAGTATTGAATAGTAAATTGGGGGCAGCAGCTATGGGTGAGTTGAAACTGTTGTCGTGCACTTGAGCAAGACACTTCACCCGGTTTAGTTCAATGGTCAATAGCACTTACACTTACACTCTTTATCCACTATGACTATATTTAAATTTCTCCATCTAAATCTCTCTCTTTTCCTCTTTCTTTACCATCAGGTTTAGTTTGTGCTACAAAGTAAACTGAGAATTTGCAGCTGATTCCGTGCAGACGTGACACTAACCGAAGGCATAGCTCTGTCTAAAGATCTGCTACTCAGGTTGGACTTCAATCTAAGCTTTATTTTTATTCAAGTTATCTTGGTGTTTTATTGTAATTTTCACATGTATGGTGTTATCTGTATAAGTATTCGTTTCTTCAGTTTTGTTGGCTTTAATGTGAAGCACTTTGATCAGCTGAAGTTGTTTTAAATGTGCAATTTAAATAAACTTGAATTAATTTTTTTGTTGAAATACCTAAACAGGACCATTAACACTCTTGGCTCTTGAATAACTATTTAAATCAATTTCAGTTTTTTTTCTGGAGTGTTCAGACTTGCATCTTAAAACTTGCTCATATGTATACTGTGTTACCATGGTAACAGCTGAACATTCTACCATAGACATAAATGCAGTACAGAGCAAAGTATCAATAGGCTATAATAAAAATGGCATTGATTTGACTTATTAAATGTACTTATTTATATTTTTACATGAATGCACTTTTGTTTTTCCAGACTTTTCCACCTCCCACTTTGCCTCAGTAATGTCGATATCAAAGTCAATAAAAAGCAACCAATGAGACCGGCCCCCCCTCTGTTTGCACTTGTTTTATTTCAGCATTTGTTCCACATTAAACGGTTTATTGTGGTATAAAACGGAGCTCTATGGGAGGTATTATCTGAAATGTCAGCATCGCTCTATAAAACAAATGGGCGAAGACATTTAGATGGCAAATATCACTGGGGTGGATAGAGGGAGACGGAAAAACACATAATATCTGATGTTCAGCACTCTGAAGATTTTAGTGGAAATAAAGATTTTAGTAGTACTAATAAGACAAAGTAACTGACCTGTCTTTTTTTTTTGTGTTTTAACTTTTAGCTTTCAAACTAAATTATTAAACAATCAGGAGTCAGATATTTTGTCGTTACATTGACTATTTTTAGAACATAACCCCAGAAAGGTTATTTTTGTTTGATTGACTGATTGATCATTGTATATTGTTGAAATTTAGACTGATGAGAGACAAAAACACTACCCCAAAATGGAAATAACATGCAAACATTTCACTCAAGCCCAGGAAATGAACCCAACGCCTTCCCGTAGCTTTAGTCCTCCACCTTTTGCCCTAAATATCCCCCCTTAACAGTGCAAATGACTGTGGTTTTACAGAGTCACAGTGATGTTGGATGTGGTTAGATAACACAAGAGCACACAGTGTCCCGCGCTGAAGCTGCACTGAGCTGTGAAATACTGCAGAGCTCAGACACTCACCTCACACTGAAGCTCCTGCTCCTCCTGCTCCTCTTTATGGGTCAGAGCTCGTCCTGTAAACTGCAAACACGCTCCACAGAAACAGAAGCACTGCGGATCTAAGACAAAATAAGAAACTTGGTGCCACTTTAGAATAACTGCATTAAAGGTGCATTAAAGGTGCATTAAAGGTGCATTAAAGGTGCATTAAAGGTTCGTCACCTTCTTTTCTCCATGCAGATGTTAATAAATTGTCTGAAATGTTTCACAGTATGGCATTAAATGTTTTTATCGTCATGGAAACCAAACCAGACCAACTCACTGGGCAGATTCGTGGAGAGGATGCCTGTTTTTCTAGGTATTTTTGAGCAATAAAACCACCTGGAATTGAATAAATGTAAGGTAGAGCTGTTTAATGTCATACTGTGGTACATACCAGAACAGAAAAGTTACATAGTGCAAATTTAATAAAACATGACTTAATAATGAAGCATGGAGAATGATTCATGGTGCATGTTGGAAGCCACATTTCCCGTCAGTCTGCCCCAGGGCACCTATGGCTTCAGTGCATTTATAATAATGTTGGTCACACTCATGCACCAGAACCTACATGGAATAGTTTTAGACACAAGACAAATTTCCCACGTGCAACTTTTAATTACTAAAGTTAACTTTTGCAACTAAGTGAAATGTCTCAGCTCAGTAAAACAGGTTTGCAATTTCGTGTTATGCTAAAACAAATTTGGGCTGCGAGTTAGATAACGGTAACAAGAGAAAGTCTGTTTACCTCAATAGGCTGACCTACATGTCATTATCCAAGTGTTTCAGAGTTAGGGCAGTTACCATAGCGATTAACAATTTCAGTTAAATGAAATTATTACATATTTAGTGAAAAGTCCTTAAAATCTCACCAACAGGAAGATGAAACCCACAATCAGCCTATGTTTTCAGATTTGACCAGTAACGGAGATAGATAAGTCATTCTATTCAAGCTAAGCAATCACGTCTCTAATGATTTCCCTGGGGGCATGACGCTAACTAAAGGCACTGCTCTGTTAGAAGCTCTGTTACTCAAGTAAGACTTTAAACTGTGTCCACTTAGTTTTATTTTAACACAATCTGACTAAAAATAACCAACTTTCTTGGCACTAGTAGAGGCGAGATGGAATATTACGTCAAATTACCGTCACAAGCTAGCTAGCATTAACCAACAGTTTATCAGTTAGTCATTCTCACACTTTTGTTGAAAATCAAACACCTAAACAAGAACACGAACGTCATATTTATCACCAGAGCCTAAAAATGTGCTGCTTGAATTTGTATTTTGTACTTTTTTGTTGAGTTTTCAGACTATATATATATGTTTAAAAAGGCAGTTTTTTTAATAATGTGCATTGTGCGCTGTGTTGCCGCGGTAACTGCCAAACATTCTGCCAATAGAAATTCATAAAGAACATCCCCGGCATGATCTCTCTGCAAAATATCAATAGAGAAGCAGACAGCGTATCCTCCACCAGAAAAAGTGATTGAAAAAGTGTTTTGTTATAGCGTCAAGCCTCGATAAATAGAATTGCATATAAGGAAAACGATTGTGATAAATCAATATAAGCGTATCTAGCTCTGAGAACCTCCAGAGCTCTCAGCCAGTGGGGTAACTCTATGTTTTCAGATTAAGGCCGCCCTCCTCCTCCTCAGAACACGGTGACCCAAATTGTTTTAAGGTCAATGAAATAAAGCAGAGGTCTCGCGCTGTACCGGCCGGTTTCTGCGTAAGCCGGCGAGTCCTGCGGTGAGACGGGGGAGAGGGAGGCGTCTAGGGTTTCTATTTAATTTATCGGGGCGTTTTATAAGCAACAGCAGGAGATGGGACAGGGGCAGTGTGGAGGAAAGGGCAAAATATACAGGCAACAATAAGAGTGTGGACTGAAGAGTGGGCGGTTTGTGTAACTAAGTGAAAAAGTTAATGGGCCTGTATCAGGATTTTTCCCATGTATTTGAGCAAACTTTGTCTTGCCCCAATGCAATGTAAAGTCAGTTCAATCAGGAAGTGCACTATTAGCATGCAAGCTCTTGTTAGGTTTACAGTTGCAGCAAAACTCCACACAATGCTTTTCTTAGTTCAAGAATGAGCACGTAACATTTTAGAATTCATCTTATAAACGGATTTTGTATGTAATAATTATAAAGCTTTGTAATGTCAGAGAATCAGGAAGTGCACTGTTAGCATGCAAGCTCTTGTTAGGTTTACAGTTGCTGCAAAACTCCACACTATGCTTTTTTTAGTTCAAGAATGAGCACGTAACATTTTACAATTCATATCGTATAAACGGATTTTGTATGTAATAATTATAAAGCTTTTTAATGTCAGAGAATCAGGAAGTGTGCTGTTAGCATGCAAGCTCTTGTTAGGTTTACAGTTACAGCAAAACTCCGCGCTATGCTTTTTTTTAGTTCAAGAATGAACACGTAACATTTTAGAATTCATCTTATAAACGGATTTTGTATGTAATAATTATAAATATTTTTATTGCCAAGAATCAGGAAGTGCACTGTTAGCATGCAAGCTCTTGTTAGGTTTACAGTTGCAGAAAAACTCTGCGCTATGCTTTTTTTGTTGAAGAATGTCACAATCCAACATGCATGACCCTAAGGCTGTGTCCGAATGTTCACCTATCACCCCTCACCCCTCGCTCACTACAAAGGCCGTGCACTTTAGTGAACTCTGTGGTGCACTCAGTACCTCAGAGGGATTGGGACCTGCCAATCATTACATTCAGGTTATGTGACTCTAGCATCTGGGAGAAAAAAAATCCACTAAACTCCAATAAAACTAAAGATTTCTATCATAAATAATTATCAAATCAGACTTGGACTCCCACACAATGGAACTAATAATAATTATACAAGTGGAAAGCACAAATCGACTGGACTATTTACTTTTTATCTGAGATGTGGAAATGATCGATCTTTTAACTGTAGTTCAAGAATAAGCACGTAACATTTTAGAATTCATCTTATAAACGTATTTTGTATGTAATAATTATAAAGCTTTTTAATGTCAGAGAATCAGGAAGTGCACTGTTAGCATGCAAGCTCTTGTTAGGTTTATAGTTGCAGCAAAACTCTGCGCTATGCTTTTTTTGTTGAAGAATGTCACAATCCAACATGCATGACCCTAAGGCTGTGTCCGAATGTTCACCTATCACCCCTCACCCCTCGCTCACTACAAAGGCCGTGCACTTTAGTGAACTCTGTGGTGCACTCAGTACCTCAGAGGGATTGGGACCTGCCAATCATTACATTCAGGTTATGTGACTCTAGCATCTGGGAGAAAAAAAATCCACTAAACTCCAATAAAACTAAAGATTTCTATCATAAATAATTATCAAATCAGACTTGGACTCCCACACAATGGAACTAATAATAATTATACAAGTGGAAAGCACAAATCGACTGGACTATTTACTTTTTATCTGAGATGTGGAAATGATCGATCTTTTAACAGCTCGAGCACGGTAAGCGACTTAGAGTTTTATTAGAGTTTTATTCATAATCACGATCAACAGGGTCATAAACCAGCGTTTCCTTCTGCTTCATTCAATCTTGTTGTGTTCAGTAAAGACCTGCCTCTGTCCGCTGTTGTTTTTATCAATCCTGCAATGCATTGTGGTCTATATTGACCAGTCTAGTGACCACTGATGTCTATTACTTTTTAAGGTGCATTGTAGAAACTTTTTAGTGCACTTTTACTCCAACTGAGCATTTGGACACCACTTAAAATGGTAGAAAAAAAGTATTGACATAGCCCAAGGGGAGGTGAAAACTTAACAATTATGAACGCACAAGCCTTGAATGCAAGACAATATAGGATAACTTGAATCATAAAAAGGGAATAACAAACAGTTTTGCAGAATTGTAAATTGTCAGTCACCCATTATAGGCAAAAGTAAAATGTTAAAATCGTTCCATAGTTCAGACGCATTTGTCCTGCTGATTTGATTGACACTTTGCTCGTCTCTGATCTGGCTCCAGCACAGCGACCCCGTCAGAACCCACAGTGACTAAAGCCTTTGCACATCCTAGTGAAGCATACCTGATCACTGACGAGGGCAAATGAGCAGAATGCACGTCACTCATCGACTTGTCTGGAGATCACGGGTTATAAAACTAAAATACCACCCAGAACTTGGAGTAGAGCCACTGTCCCCACAGGATCATCTGAGGTGACCTTATGTGTCTAAACCATGAACACCAGAAGTTATAAAACCACTACAGCATTAATAACATATTTTATTCAAGCATTTTCTTTTTTTTGTTAAAGTGATTTTTGTGTATATGATTTTTAGTTCAGTGTAGTTCAGCAAAATTTGTTTTACAATACAAATATAGTCAATAAGCTGCTCCTAAGGTGATAAATGATAAATGTCGGCATAAAACACTTTAATTAGGAAGTGCATTGTTAATTTGCTAGTTGTTATTAGTTTTACCATGACAACAAAACTCTGCTCTGGCCTCTGGAAGTCATGAAATGTGCTTATAAAGTCCTCATGGTGAATAATCAGGATGAATGCATGAATCTGAGGCTTTTATCCAAAGTCAAA
>KN490515.1:9626-27424 GCA_000787155.1 Scartelaos histophorus
ATGCTTCAGCCAGCAGTTTACTAAAGGTTTGACAGTGCCTATTACCAACTCCAAATAAAACAGACAAGAACAAAAGTTGAAAGAAATATGTGTGTCTGCATGTAAGCGCAGTGAATCAACTGAATTATGCGCCCAGAGAGCCACTGCTGCCATAGTTATGATACGCTCTGCTTCCCTGTCTACCTCATCATTCATTCACTGCAAGAAACTTTCACAGGATCACAAGATACTTTTACTAAATCTTTTTTTTTTTTTTTACACCATTTTGTGTCTATTCAAAATATATTCTGATATAAATATATGGATGAATTATTTATAGTGTTTGTGTCGAGGCTCGAACTCACAACCTCGTGTTTTGTAAATCCATGACACGCCCCCGGAAGTGACGATTTGGTCCGCGCAAAGAAAAGCAAACTATTGTGCGTGAAGCCTGCTTATGTTTACGGTGGCAAAGGGCACGTTTAGCCAGCTTTAGCTTAAATGTTCGCTTTTATAAGAAGTCATTACACATTTTAGCATCAGTTTTATCAAAGAGAAGAGAAAGAGGACGCCATGTCGAGTCGCTTGGCCTTTCAAACCCAGCTAGCATCCATCATGGAGGTACTAGCGAACGCCGCGGTGGCCGAGATCTGCAAACTGGTCGACGATGACTATGCCGTGGTGAGTCTACAGATGTCCCAGTGTCAGAAGGAAAACAAAGCCCTGAAAAGAAAACTGCATCTACTGGAGCTCAAGATGGCCCGGGGAACCGCGGAGAGGAGGCTGCGGGAGAGCGCCTTCAACAGCAGCCGCTTGAGGGTGCAGATCGGCGGCGGCGGCGGCAGCGACAGGCTCCGGGAGATTTCCTCCGGAGGTAAAAAGGATAACACTAGCTGAGTACTTCCCAAGTTCCCATTTTATGTCGAATACCCTCTGACTCAGGTGCTAGAAAGCCTGTCACTATAGCAAAATTGAAGACCATAAACTAAACCTATTTATGCCACCGACACAATAACAAGAAAGCAGAATTATCCCTCAAAAAGTTGTAAATGCACAATGTCATTTAAAACCTGAGCTGACATGAGAATGCAATAGTTAACTACAATCTGACCTGTGCAAACTTCTTAAATTTCAACTAGATCATTATTGACAGAATTATCAACTTTTATGTGAATTATTATTTTAAGAAATGTTAAATAAATAGGCTAGTTGATGTTCTTTAGTTATATAAAAATGCCAGTGTAACTCGAGGTATGATTTTGCATGGTTATCAAGTTCCCCATATTCAGGAAAGGTCAAACACTTATGACCTTTACTGAACTTTCTTGATCCCATCCCCACTATCATATATCTATACAGTGCTTATGTTTAAATGAGTATCTGTTTCGATAGTAGTTTTAGTAACAATTAATTAATTATCTGATTCAATTCAGTTAATTCAATTTCAAGCCACTTTGTTTAAAATCAACAGCTTTTTGTAGCTAAAAAGCAAGAACAACATAGACCGTGATGCCTTGCCCCATGTCAGTAATGAAATTACTTTAATATTGCTATCAATTGTATGTAATTGTATCAATTATATTCATGTGCTGTTGGTGGGATAGTGAAAACATGCTTTGTCTGTTTAAATCCCAGGTTTAAAGGTATATGAGGTGTGAAAATCATTCATAAAATTTCTTTTAGTTGATGGACCATTCGTCCAGCAGACTGTCTCTCTCTGGCCAGATCGTGCCCTCACTGCCAGCGTCACAGAAGAGCCGCAATGCCCTCCGAGTAAAGTAAGTGTTTATAATGTGTTAACTTATTATCTAAAAGAAAGCAATTAACACATGTAACACTGTGTAAAATTCCTATTTGTTTTGATTAGTCTCCAGATGTACAGTTTGTGGAGCCAGAGCCAGTAATAGTAAAGGAGGAAACCAAATCAGAAACAAAAGAAGAAGTTGTCCATTTGATTGAAGACAATGGTGAGTTCAAATATACAGTATTCAGTATTTACATTGAATTCTAGGAACATATTCAGTTATGTAATAACTGATAATGGAGATTGGCATGGCATATAGTACACATATAATATAGTAAGAAATATTAGAATTCAAATTTTAAAGTTGTGTTTGAGCTAATTAAAACACACATTGTGCTCCTCACTTTGAGTTGCCAGATCCTTGGACTTAAACCAGATTACAATACACTCAAAAGGGCTGATAAGTGTTATTTGCTTTGTTCATGTGATGCTTGGGAACTCGGGGAAGATGGAAAAAAAGTTTAAAAATGCATGAGAATGCAGGCACAAGTTGGAAAAACAACTCATCAACTCGAGCCAAAAAAAGTCTGCATATTTGAGCTCTTTAATAAAAATGTATAACTTCAAGTGGTTTTCTGCCAGTCATTCATATTGTAAGAGCAACAGATCTGCACAAGAAACACCTGAGACTACAACTGTTTAATTAATAACCGATGTAACATTAACTAGTCAATGTAAATAAATAAACTAATGCTTAAAAGGGTCGTAGCAGCAACAACTATTTGCAGTGTTCAGACTGTGGTGTCAGGGGCGTTGGGTTTACATGCAAAGTCTGTGCTGATATAGTGTGTCTGCAGTACATTTAAGCATTCATGTGGGGTGTTTGAGTTTAAAAATCTGAACTTTGTGCGATTTTTGATGCAGCGGTCTGCACACAGCATTAGTCCACCGTTTACCTCTTTTCTACTCTTTTCATGAGCAAGTACAGTTTATTAATGGTGACATGATTATCCTGACTTTGAGAAAAAACAAGTCAGACCTGACTTCTCATATTGGAATCCTGAGTTCCTGAGGACCACATGAACGTAGCAACTGATACTGAACTGAACTTTTCTGGTGTGTGTCCGCTTCCTGCTTGTCTACATGGAGATGTCATTGCTTTGTTATAGTCCATAGCATTAATATTCTTAATATATCTATCCTGCTTTTATATAGTTAGTGTTTTTTATTCCTTAAAGATATTTGCATTCTTAATGTGTCACCTCTCCACAAATCTGACCAATAAATAACTGACCAAGCTTTTTTGTATCTTTTGTTGCAGACATCATGGAGCCAGCCCCATGTGTAGCAGAGGGAGCCAAACTTGGCCAAATCCAGGCCTGCCCCAAGACCAGGACCCAAACCCCACCGAGACCCCCGCGACGAAAGAGCGCCACCAACAGGAGAGTGGAGGTCAGTGACTCCTCTCCTCAAACTTCTCAAACTAACAGTGACTTACCATTCGACTTAATATGCAACAACAAAAGCCCTATGGCACTAGTTGAGGATCTTTTAAACAAGACTTCGGTTATTGATGCAGAGAAGCCAACTTGTTCTTACTCATTGTCTACAAACGATTTCTCAACAACTTCTTCAAATCTGAACGGACCTTCTCCCTACATCCTTGAATATCCAATAGCAACAAATTTCCCAGAAAGTGGAAAACCGTGGAGCCAGCCTCCACCAAAGCAGAGACTGTTTGTGTGTAGTTTTTGCGGCAAAACCTTCAATCGTCCAAAGAAAGTTGAAATCCACCAGAGAATTCACACAGGAGAAAAGCCGTTTGAGTGCACGACTTGCGGAAAGAGTTTTTCGGAGGCAGGAAATTTAAAGAAACATCAGAGGGTCCATTCGGGGGAGAAGCCGTACAGCTGTGACATCTGCGGAGCAACATTTGCCTGGATTCGAAATGTCAAAAACCACAAGATCAAGTGTCACCCTGAGGCCTGCCAGGACGAGAGTTAAAATGTGTGCAATGTCTTTAGGACTGAATCAGGACTATCCTGGTTAAATAAAGCTCAATAAAACAAAATAAAATAGGACAAATACAGAACATATGGAGAGGTTATACATGAAAAATTATTCTTACGGTCATATTCCCCCACTCATTCATTCAATCATTCACCATTTCTCGGTCCATTTCTCACACACACTTTTCCCCACCCAACCTCATCCAATCCAATCTGTATGACAGATGGATTTAATCAATTACAGTGAAGCACAGACTTGCAGAAACTGCAGATTACTTTACCTATGACAGGCTTTAGAAAGGTACTAAGTGTATATGAATCGAGATGAAATTTAAATTATCTGGCTCCAAGTCAAATCATGTTAATGACAATATTAATTGTTTTATGCCGTATGTATTTTTTAAATCTATTCCAGCAGTCAGAACCATTTTATTTCTAATGAGTTGTCACTAATGAAGAGATGGCCTTTTTTACCAGGTTCAGTGTGAAAATCCAGTTGGTTTAAACTTAAAATGCCCCTCTGAATTTTTAAATTCAGAGTTGAGTTCTTCTTAGAGCTGTTTTATATCATCATCACTGAAAATGAAATGAATGAATGATGAAGAAAATTAAAATGTTTAGTTGTTAATGCTGGTGACTCACCAGAAATATATTGCAGCTAAAACATTAATGATTGATGACATTTGTTTCACTAATAAGATAGAGGTTGTGATAGATTTTGTATTTATACGTTTTACATATTAAAATTGTTTGTTTTTTTAAATAAAGTGAATAAAGCATGGCATCCAAATGAGTTGGTTGATTTTCTTAGTTATTTTGAATAATTATACAAATATATCAGTGAAAAGATAAAGCATCCACAGTAAAAATAGGACAAGATAGTAATAGTAACAGGCCTCTTTAACACTTTGTGCATTTTTTTATCCTATATTTCACCTGCTTTCTTAAAGTTTACATATTATAATCCGTTTGCTTGATTTTCAAAACTGGGACTAAAACTGGAAATAAACCATTGACTTAATACATATATATAGAACTAACTTGCTAGCTGCTGCGTTCCAAATGTATTGGCCCGCTCTACGTGATCCTGGTGTTTTTATTTCGCTATTTTGTTTGTAAAATAAATTCTTATTCCTAATACTCTGCTCTAAATTTTCTTATATAACATCTAGCTTTAGTGAGCTTAATTTGACTGGAGCCAAACACTGTGGGAGACGCCATACTCCCTTTGTCCACTGCTTTATACAGTTTATAAAATAAACCGGACATGAACAGGACCAGTTCTACCTTAAGACTCAAACTGACCCCAAACCTTGGGGACACAGTTTTTCTATTATTCTCATAATACCTCAGGCACATTTTGAAATATAAAGTTATTTTTATTTAATTTGTGTTTTTCAGTTGGAGGAGCCTGACTTGGTGCTGGTGAAAGTGGAAGACCCAGAGGAACTGAGGGACAAACCCAACACTCCGAGCCTCATCATACAAGAAGGTCCACCACTTAAAACTATAGAAATACTCAGTTAGTTTGTGTAACTTTTGTGATGACAGAGTATCCTGGACTGGCTCCATGGAGATGTCATTGTTATACCTGAACTGTTCCACAGTACAGCATTAGGCTTCTTTATGTTGCATTATAATATTTTCAATAACAGGTGTTTTATTGAGAAAAAAACAACAACATGAAAAACATGCATGCTTACTGAGAGCCAGGTTGCCTCCCCACAGATCTGTGGGCCCCTTACCAGGATAGTTATACATTCTGCCTTTAAACGGGGAGGATATGTAGGATGAGCGTTTACAGGTTTAAAAAGGAATAGTAAATATTACTGCTATCACTACATTACTATTATGATTGCTTATAATTTGTACTGAATAACCTAAAAATCATGTTTTTATCTGCAGGTCTCGTTGAGTCCAGCACAGATGACTTCAAAGCTGAGCTCCCATTTGCTTCAGCTTCACAGATTTCAGCCAATCAGGTTCATGAATCCAACCAGGGTTTATCTGAGGTTAGCTTCAACTCTTCATCTCTTTGGGCTAATGATAATTTAACAAATTTCTCCCAAGATCCAAATCTCCCTGGTCCTTCTTCACAAATAGCATCTTACAATACCAATGCAAATCTATTTCCCAATATCCAAGTTTCTGGTGCTATTTTAACTGGACAGCTCCCACCAGAATTCCTAGATCCACACTCAGATATGCCGACTAGTTTTAAGAAAAGAAGGGACAAAACTGAGCGTAAAAAGAACTGTGCATGTGATTTTTGTGGTAAAAGGTTTAGTTCTCCGGCAAATTTGGAGTCCCATCTCCGGACACATACAGGAGAGAAGCCGTTTGCATGTAACATTTGTGGAAAGTTGTTTTCTCAGATTTGGAACATGAAGATTCATAAGAACATTCACACAGGAGAGAGGCCCTACCAGTGCTCTGTGTGCAATGAGAAGTTTTCAGACCCCAGTAACCTGAAGAAACATGAAAAAAGACACTTCACTCAGAACAATAATGGTCAGATGAATACTTCTAGCTGACTGGGCAAAGTGTCGCAACAGTTGCCTCGCAAATAGAAAGCCCTAGAGAAAAGAAAATCTTTCCTGTCCACAAATGCACAAAGTACTTCCAAAAAGTTCCATTTAAATATAAGTCTGTCCATTCCACCATGATTGTTTTGATATTTTTTTCATTTGATATGTTTTCAGAAATTGTTTTAAAAAAGTGAACAGGGAAATCAGGAGCTGTGGGATTTGTAATTTTGTAGAAAATGAATGTGATCTTGTCTGCACATGTTTCAGCCTCAACTAACAAACTACTGTTCATGTGTTGGCCTTTCTTTAAACCAACTGTATGCATCCTGCACTCTTACAGTTTTAAAAAGGTATTGCAGTCACAGCTGAACCTGTGTTGCCAGTGCCTAAACCTGCATTTAGAGGGTTTTTCTCATTCTCAGTATATGGACAGCACCCACTGCAGCAGCAAAGGCACTGACTGCAGGTGCTGGGATTTAGGCAGTGAAAATTCAGGTCACACGGAAAGACTCATGAGGCTTGTTCTGCTTTCTGATTGGATAATTTGGATAATTATGTTGAGAACTAAAACAGCAAATTATAACCTAAACAACTTGGCCATCATTTTGTAATTAAGAATTAAAAATCAGCATTACAATTGTAATCAGTAAAAGCTCTGTTCATTTTGAACAAGTTTACCTCTTATCTAGGGACACAGGTAACGTTTTGGAATCAAAATATTACATACAGTTATTATTTGATACTTGTCTTCGACCGGTTAACTTTAACTGTAATAAAATGTGATCATTATTTTAATTTATTATGATTTCTCTATAACAGAACCATGTAGCCATGTTCTACAACATAAAAAAACACTCAAATATCAGAGAAGATAGAATTCAAACATAAACCAAGTTATATTTACAAAGTATATATTTTATAAGTTTTATTTCTTCAACTCAACTGTATGATGTTTTGTATGATTATACTGTATAATGTATGTTCAAAAGGTAAACCTAGATATCATGTAATAGGACTGAATTGTGTCACAATTTTGTAATATTAAAACTGCATTTTCATAATTAAAAATCTAAAATGAAAATGTGTGGTTTTGTGTGTTTCATTTTGATCAATTCTGTCTGTGCTTTGTTCAGAGAAGTAATAAGACAAAATTGTGACACAATTGCTGATTATACAGTTGTCAAAAGAACCTGCATAGGCCTAAAAATCTAAAAAAAAGTGGTGAAAATTATCTATTATTACTCACATTTTTAGAGGTCTTTAGAGGATTTTTCAACCTGTAATTGACTATGATTCTACACATGTAATCGTTATTTGTTACATTTTAAAGCACTGAAGCTACTCAAATGTGTACGGTTGTCTCTGCACCTTCTATACTGACAAATGCACATAACAGTACTGAACGCTCTGCTCTTATTGGCCAGTGCTCAGAGAATATGCAGACTGAAGTTTAAAATGGCTAAATTAAACTTTACATATAGATTTTAGATCGCCTCAGTAAATCCACTTCCACTCACACTAACGCACTGATCATGTTTTGTCTAAAACTAAAAGAGTAACTAGTAGTATTTTTCATGCATACTTTTTACTTTTAAGTACACTTTTGGCCGCAGTACTTGTACATGTAATTAAATACACACTGGCATTTGATGTGGAACCAGCCAGATATATTAACCCTCTGTGGCACTTAGCTGACATTTCCAATCTAGGCTATCTTCCTCTTGCTGCTATTTCTGATCTAGTAAAGCGCCCGTCTGTCTGGTTCCTTCACATTTGGGAATGATTATGTTTTACTTTCTAAACTGCTTCAGAACTTGCTCAGGACACTCCAAAATAGTAAATTATGAGATTAAATAGTGGCCTAACTCAGTAAATGGCTAAGTGCTTCAAAAGGTCTGGCCTATCTGGCAGGTGCCACAAATACTGACAGTTACCACAAACCAGCTGTAGAGGGTGCTGTAGCCTTCAGTGTGTGACTTTTCCTATAGACCCCATGAAATACCCAAATCATTTATTCATATTTTTGCTTTTTTCACAGCCCAGTGGCGTGAAGATCCCCGCTTCCTCACACTCTGCCACTGGCCCTGATTTAGCCTTTTTTGAACTGGAGCCATTTTTCACACGCTGGGCCCCAGACAAGGGACCAGCAGCAGCGCCCCCTGGTGGTTTGTTCACTGGAACTGCCTTCACAGAGAGGGAGAAGAACACGGTTAATGTGGAAAATGAAAGAAGCAGAGTGAATGGAGAGAGGTTCAATGAAACGACAGCCTCAAACCAGCCACAACCCAATGCTTTACAAGGCAAGTTTACCATTTACTTGAAGTGCACTATGCATGTTACACTTACAGTATAATAAGAACAATAAAAACATCTGTATTGTAATAATAAACATGAAATTTCATAAAGGCAAAATGAATATGTTTAATGCCATAATGTGCAGTAACACTTCCATGGAGATAAGCAAAAGAAAAATAAATATATATATTAGAAAAACATGGAAAAGTCCCACTTTTCCTTATTTAAGATAATAATTTTATTCTTCTTCTTTCTGCAGCTCCACCCTCAGCTTCTCCATTGTCTTCAATAAGAATCCAGTCAGTTCATTCCCAGTGGACTCCTACAATGTTAAGAAACCCGCACTTGCTTCTCAACACTAGAACACCTCAACAAAACCAGCCAAATCCTCCCAATGCTACTTTAAGCACCTCTTCTACCTCGACACCTTCTACTAGCACATCTCTAAACCACACCATTCACACTTCATACTCACAGAAATATAAAATAGGAAAGAAATATATTTGCAAAATTTGTGGTAAACTATTCCCCGCTTGGTCAAATTTGGAAATTCACCAAAGAGTTCATACAGGAGAAAGGCCGTTTAAATGTGATACTTGTGGGAAGCGGTTTTCCGAAGCAGGAAATTTGAAAAAACATCAGCGCGTTCATACCGGAGAAAAGCCGTTTAGCTGCAACAAATGTGGAAAGACCTTCGCTTGGATTTGTAATTTAAAGACGCACCAACAATCGACAATCAGCTGCATGCAACAGGGCAGAGGAGAGACCTAAAGAGAGAAGAGTGGGCAGAAATGTCCAAAATAGACAATTGTTTTGGAGATATGCAAAATCTGAACAAACTGACTGTGAACCCTGTGTTAAGAACAGGTAGTTTGAAGCCCAAAACACTACGTAAAATTGTTCTGTTGTTACTTTAAATGAAAACACATTCACAGTTTTTTAATTATTATTTTTTAACCATACACTGTGTATTTAAAAGAAAGAAACTATAGTTCAGTATCTGCCCTAGTATCATGATATCGGCAAATACTTAAAGTCAAGGTGCTATGAGTATTATTTAGATCGATTTACAGGGTGCATTGTTCACTTAAACTATCCTAAGTCTGAGCTTCCTGCAAGTGGTTAAATTTGATATAAGATGAGTATAAATTAAATGAGAAAAGAAAAGTGTGACGTTACCTGATTCGTTTTGGAATGATCTACAGCAGGTTTAGTAAATGGCCAAACTGAAGAAACACTAACTGAAAATGATAATGATGATTTTAACTTTGAATTTGACTATATTTGTGTGTTTTTGTGTGTTTTTCTTATTATAAAAATGAGCTCTATGTTCCACACTGCGTCTTATGTTTGCACATATTTAGGGCATTTCATTCTTGGTTATTGTACACTAGAGCCGTGTTGTAGAGTAATATGGTAAAGAGGTTTGGCCATTATGAAGTAGAAGGTTATGGACATTATAAAAAAAAAATAAAATAAAAAAAAAGCACCAAACTTTTAAACTGTTTTACTTAATAATTTACCTCGGCACTGAACTGAAGCCTATTTTAGGGCATTTTTAATCAGACTAAATGAGTTATTGATGTTATATTTTTAACCCTGTGGCTTTCTGACCAACTACTGCTGTTTTATATGTTTATTTACTTTTCTATAAAAAGTTGGAATAAACTGTTTGCTGTGAAATTCATTTTTATGCATGGATTATTTGTGTCACTGTGACTTAATCACTCAGGTCATCACTAGAGCAATTCTGTATGACTATCCAGGAGAAGAAGGCAAAAATGGCCATAGCAGGATTTGTTTTAGGCCTTTGGGAGATGGGTCCGCAGTTTTATCTTGTCCATTTTGCCAAATACATTGTAGGTCTGTAGATCTGATATTTCTAAAGCACAAAATGTGTTTGACATTTGCTTTTATAACCAACAAATCAGTTTTTTTATATAATAGGAGTCAATTGTGCAATATGCAATTTTGAGAAAGAAAATGATCAGAATTGATTGATTTGAACTCTCTCAAGCTCTGATAATTTCACCCAGAAAATAAATTATACTTATTTCTTTATTTGATTGGGAGAGCATGTTAATGGACAGACATGAAACACCAAATAAATAATACTGCACAATTGACTGGAGTATTTTATTATGTTAAAACTTAATTGTGCGTACTAATCTAAAACTGGCTTTTAAATGGTTAAAAACTGTAAACCAAAAAACATACTTACTGATTGACCCTTTTTTTCTGTGATAATCTCATCACATGAACGTTAAGAACATGTCAACATGACCCTTGACCTCCCTGATAAACTGCTAATAAATGACTGGACCACACATCCTGGGTTTACTGTGGGAACATCTGACTGTTTCAAGTTAGTTCAGTTTTTCATGATAACTGTTCAATGGAGCGTCTTTTGCTGTTTTTAGGATGGACTCTGATGTCCAGCACAAGCGCAAAAGGCACAAATCCAACTGCCTCAAACCGTGAGTAATCTGTAATATGTCAATAATTTTGCAATTTAAAAAAATATATATTTTAAAACACATGACAGTACTTTCACACAGAATATATGTGTTTATTTTGTAGTGACATTTGTGGTCATATTTTGAGTAGGGCCTGAAATGTTAAAACGGCTTTAATCAGTGATGTCAGGTTTTTCTTGTACAGTGTTTCTTTGTACTTGTAATTTAAGTTATGTTTGTTTGTTTGTTTTTATGGTGGGGGTGGGAGTTGCTACCTGAACATCTCCTTTATAGATGTCATTGCTTTGCCTGGAATGTTGTGTTGTCGGTAAATTTATTTATCTTTATCCTGAAAAACATTTATTCTTACTGAGAGCTGGACTGCCTTTCCTGCTAATACTAAAAGTGTAAAATATGCATTGAAAGACTAGAAACACAATATGAAATAAATTGTTTAACATGACATTAAAACCATGAATCTGTAGCAAAAATAAAAGCATGTTTTATTCATTTTTCTTATTGCAGTGCAAACATGCAGCCTAACTCTGAGCAGGCTTACATCTCAATAAATCTGAATTCCTTCTGTTTATTTCTGTGGAGATGTTGTTCCTTTAGAATCCACAATTAGGCATAAAACCAAAAAAATCATCCATCTTCATGGAGAATGTTCCAAAGTATTTATTATGTCTATTTCCTTAGAATCATGGAGGTGACAAGTGACTTACTGTAGCTTTAATTATCATAATCAATAATAATCTTCTGTTTTCAGTGGCGGTGGATGCGCGTCTCATAAATGGAGACGCTCGGTGCTCAGGACACCTGGAAATGAAGCACCAGGGCCTGTGGAGGACGCTCAAAGTCAGATCCAACCAAAACTCTCACTCGGTGGAATTTGCAGAATTAGCCTGTCGACAGATGGGCTGTGGTTCCGCCACATCTGTGAAGTTTCAATTTACGGATCCCAAACCCGCTTGGGAAGTTCACTTCTCCTGCCAGGGCACTGAGCGAACCATCCGCGAGTGTAAAGGGACCGCAACCCGCAAAAGAGTAGAGGCTGTGGAGTCTTATGCTGCGGGGACCATGGTGGAGTGTTCAGGTATGAGACATATTTCAGGAGACATATTTTGACAAAGACTTAGTGCAAGTTTTGTTTTACTCTTGACAACTTAAACGTGCACAATGCAACTTTTTGGTGGGAGATTAAACCATACTGAGAAACATTCCAGAGGATAATAACATCTCCATGAAAAGTTATTCAGTGCATCTTTAAATATGCACATTCACTCATTTTAAAGGACATACGGCCTTTTATGCAAAATCACCTAAATCACCTTTTCCTTAGCCATGTCCCAGTGGAGTTCCCTCATCACATTATTCATCACTTCCACAATCCGTACTTACATATACAGTATATAACAATACAATCATTTCTCAAAAGTCTGTGAATGAAATGGAAAAGGTGTCACCAGGTGTGTTTGGTTGTCTGATGGTTGTCTGTTTGGTTTTGTGCATGTAAACATGGGTTATAGAGTTATGCTATGGAAAAATATCATCTATTTGTTCTCTCCTCTTCTCTGCAGATGCCCTGAGAATTGCTCCTGACTATAGTTTTTTTTCTGGGACTGTGATGGTAAAGTCTGATCAGGATTGGTTGCACGTTTGTGTTTCAAACACTTCAGAGGTGGTCCCCTTCATGACGGGCCTGATGTGTGCAGAATTGGGCTATGGGTCCGTCAGCCGAGCCACATACTACATTCAAGAGACAACTGTCCCCTCCACTAATATTCACTGTTTATGGAACGAGACACAGCTCCAACAATGTCCCTCCACGGCACAAAGCGACTGCAAAAAAATTCTCCTGCTCCGCTGCCACTGTACAGCCTACACAGTATATTTGTATAAATAACCTGATGTTTTTTCATGGGTTTCTGCATCTTGTAATGTGCAACATTTGAAGAGCTTATTCACATTCAAAAGATTGCCGTGTGTTGGTGATAGTCAGAAAGGCAGGTGCAAATAGACAACCTCACTTCAGTCAATCTGCCTCAAGGCAGCTGTGACTACAGCAGCAGTTTACCCCCACAGAGTGTGGAGTGAATGAACAAGGCACTGGAAAGCACTTTAGGTGACTTGAAAGGTGCTGTATAAATTCAGTGGCTTAATTAATTTAATGTTTTGATCTGCAGGTTGAATATCTCCATAATCACTATCTGTATAAAAACACACAACATAACATAAAATAGTCCTAGAGTTATTAAGGAATTATTACATTTATCAATGTCACAACAAGCAGAAAGACGCCTCTGAATTGCTTATGAAGATTAGAAAAAAAAGTCCCAGTCCTGAGGGGTGTTTGTGCACACACTACATGCATATACACACCTACATACCATACACACATACCATACACACATACCATACACACATACCATACACACATACCATACACACTTACCATACACACATACCATACACACCTACATACCATACACACATATAGCCTACATATACATACCCATACATGAATACATAACTTGAAAATAGTTTTTTTTTTGCTTCCCTTTTTGCTTCATATTGTTTGTTTTATACTCATAGTGTATTTCTCATTATTTTCTGGTCTTCCCTTTTCATTCATCCAGACTCACACAGAACGAGGCTGGTTGGAGGTGACAGCCAGTGCAGAGGAGTTCTCGAGGGGAAGCATGGTGTGGAGTGGAGGCCCCTGACTCACGTCTGGGGTTCCTTTACAGAGAAGAAGTTATCAAACCTGTGCAGAGAAATGGGCTGTGGAGCCATCGTCTCCTCCACAAGCGTTTACCTCCCAGACCCCCAGCCCCTGTGGGAAATCACTGACAACTGCGACACCTCCAGCCCCTGCGAGTGGTCTAATCGAGAAGCACATACTGTCCTCAATATGTCCTGTACAGGTAACGATCACATTTGGTAAGGTTGAATTCTGCTTCTTATTATGATTATTCTTGTTAAAATAAATGAAATAGAAATAATACCAGATAGTGTTCTCATTGTGTAAAAATCTCCAACTTGATCATTGTAGGATTGAATTGTTAGGGCCTGTATCTGATTTTAATTTGTTCTAGTCAAGATGAATGCCCTTTACATCATTTATCGCATAGTAAAAGCAGCTAAATAAGAAACTGAGACTGTAATGTGCAATCTAAATATTACACAAAGCATTTTATTAAACATTTTAATAAGTTGTTTACAGTGGATATAGCATTTTCAAAAATGTTGGCAATTAATACCCTATAGGAGTATAATTCCCCCAATTTTAACTTATTTTATACATTGTTTTGCTTATTCTAACATGTTTTTATGGCTTGACAGAGGCTATAATGTTGCAGAGTGGGCATAACAGATGCAGTGGATGGGTTAAGGTCAAGTATGGCGGCATGTGGCGGGATGTGTGTCACGACGACTTCACTGTTCTTCAAGGCTTTATTGGGTGCAGAGACATGGGCTGTGGATTTCCTCAAGCTCCACCATCAAATGTGAAACGCATCGTGAGAGACACTGTGAACATAAGCTGCAGTGGTCACGAACAGCAACTCCATCACTGCAGCGTCTCCTTAACATCAGCAGAGGGCAATGGTACTGAGTGCAAATCTGCTTTTCTCATGTGTGCCAGTAAGTATATGCTATTTCTTTATTAAATATTCATATTTAAATTCTGCACTGTGGCTAAAGGGGTTTGACCATAGAACATATACTATCCTGGATAATTTATGAATGTCGTTCACTGTCTCCTCACCATTCACCCTATTTCATGCCACTCACTGGCTTGTTAAAAAATCTTGTAAGACGTTTGGTCCCATTCTGTATTACAAAAATCATGTAAAAAAAGAAAACTGAGCCATTGCCAACTGAGCTTCTGCTTCCTTGGACACTGAATCGGCTCTGCTCTGCCAGGCAAATATTGCATTTTGTCTCTTTCATCCTCACTTACTTTAAATATTTCATCATGGTAATGCCAATGCTAATGGTAACAACTAGCATGCTAACAAAGGTGAATCTGTACTGGGGTAATAAAATAAAATAAGATAATAAAAATGTACAACACAGGATTTGGGTAGATCTTGTATCTTGTCCCATTTTTGCTCACTCCCAGTATTTTTAAATTATTTGCAGTTCCATGATACAGTCCCAAGCATAGATTATATTAGAATATACTAATCTATTTTATTTTATTTTTTGCAGAATATCCATCTTCACCTGAAATGTCCATGTTTTCCACGTTGGCAGATGTGGAACCACGAGCACTAACTGTATACAGAAGTCACCGGGTCCTTGTCACATGTCGCGTTACCTCACCCCTTCCAGTGAAAACCTTTAATCTGAAGTTTGGGTCTCATCTCTCATTAATGTTGCTGCAAAACAAAACTGCTGTGGACAACGCTGCTCACTTTGTGTTGGATGAACGGCTCCAAGAGGGAAAATATCACTGCAGTTATGATTATGAGTCCAGTCCTGGGCTCTTCTCTGAGGACGGGGAGTTCACTCTCAAAATCAAAGGTTGAAAATACACATAATAAATACAAAAATAATTGACCTGAAGTAACATTTTAGAGCCAAATAAATAATAAAGTGTTTCTAGATGTTTACAGGAGCTTTCTGTAATTTTTCTAATTCTCATGTAAAGTGCATTTTAATGCTTTGAAAATTCTATGTAAATTAAAATTCAAGTTTTGAAATCTGCAACCTAAGAGTAAGAGTACAATGCTTTATTTCAATAAAGTACCTGAAGGTTTTAGTTTGTTACTCTTTCTCTTGAATATAGTATTAGTATTATTAGTATTACTTTATCATATGCTTTAAATATTACTTTCATTTGAAATGTATACAAATCACAAACTTCAATCATTAGTGCTTGTTAAAAAGCCATAGCTAACCATTTTTATATTGCCTTTAAAACTCTTTTTCAGAGGCATCATATCTGCGTTTGGTGGGAGAAAAGAGCCGATGCCTGGGCAGTCTGGAGCTGCAGCACAAAGGAGAGTGGAGGCCTGTGAAGCAGCATGTGTGGGGCCTGAAGGAGGCTGCAGTGGTGTGCAGACAGATGGGCTGTGGCTCTGTGCTGCACACACACACTCAGAGCAGAGTGAAGGAGCTGCAGCCTGTGTGGAACTTCTACTCCGACTGTGAGGGCTCTGAGAGGGCTCTGCTGGACTGTGGCTCTGTCAGGGAGGGCGTGTCCTCCTACACTCTCCACGTGCTCTGCTCAGGTACTGACAGCAAGTGAATTAAGCAGAACAATGTCCAATTCAATGTTCAATCCCAGCTTAACATACTGACGTACTTACCATTGAGTCAAGTCAATAAACAATACAAGGCCTTAAAGCCCTTAAATCCAAGTCATTATGATGATAATTCTTACAGAGCAATTTGTCTCCAATAGCAAACCTTGTTTAGTCATGATTTTTGTTTAACTTGCCACATAACAGCAGTGTGAGGAAAATCAAACTCACAAACTGTAGAATAGTGGACATGCAGTACCATATACCACACTTCATGATCAGCTGAACTTTTACTTATATCTCTGTTGTTCTTTGCAGATATCTTGGCTCCTCCCACCATCACAGTTTTGACAGACAGACTTTATCCTAAAGATACTGAGCATGTTTTGGTCCCTGAGGGCCACAGCGTCTTTGTGAACTGTTCTGTGGAGGCTCAGTTTCCCGGAGGTCACTTCTCTCTTCTTTTCAGTGGTGGCAAAAAACTTGCACCGACTCAAATCCTGAGCAGCTATTCAGCCATTTTCATTCTACACACCAACAAAGCCCACAGTGGAAATTACAGCTGTGTCTACCACAACAACGTTCATGAGCAAGACTTCACTTTTCACAGCTCGGCAGTCACCATCACAGTCCAGGGTAATTGTACAAAAGAACTGTATTCTGTGTGGGCATCGCGTCTAAAGATTTTTGTAATAAAAAATAATCAGCATTCCTTTTGTTATCAGTAAAAGTTATATGTAATTTGAGCATGTTAACCTCATATTTGGGCACACAGACTCAGAAGTTTATAGAAATGAAAATCAAAAACCTTGAATACAGTTTCTTTATATACATGTCCTGGCAGATTTTGATTTCAAATTACATCAACATGACTAGAAAAAGGACAATTAACGTGCAAGGAATCTTCTATCTTTGTTAGTCTAATCTTAACTATCGTGTAATTTTGACAAATTTTGGCTCGTTAACATCATGGTTGCTAGGTAACAGTTATAGGATTACCTCTATGAATAAGCTGCCCCTGTCCAACCAGGAAGGATTTAAAAAAAACAAGAGCAATAATTGAAATAAAATCTTAAATCTTAATCTTAACCTGTCATATGAACTTCCATTTCTTTACAGATTCTAGTGATATAATGTTGGATGACGGACAACAGCGAGGTGACGGCACTAAAGTCTGCTCCGGGACACTGTTCATGAGGAAGGGGGGGTCCCAAATGAAGAAGGTGACAGCAGAATCCTCAGGCTGGAGCATAACGCACTCCTCTATTGTGTGCAGACAAGTGGGATGTGGGGAGGCCGTTTCTACCTCAAAAATCCAACTCCAAACTTTTGAATCCATGTGGCGTTTTTTCTCGGACTGTGATGGACCAGAGGAGGCGCTGCTCGACTGTGGACATATCGATGAGTGGTTTTCTCCCACTACCATTCAAGTGATCTGTGCCGAAAAGCACTAAAGACACAAAATGTTTCAACAGAAATTCATGCTCATCAAATGTTGTCAGTCATGATTTTGTAATCCTGATTTATTTTACATA